>JAKFHT010001852.1:0-22734 GCA_023783455.1 Erythrocebus patas | reverse complement strand
CAGAATGGCTCAAACCGGTTTTCACCGCTCAAACCGCTCAAACCGGTTTTGACCGGCTGAAACCGGTTTTGACCAGCTCAAACCGACTCAAACCAGGCCAGACTGGCTCAAACCGACTCAAACCAGGCCAGACTGCTCAAACCGACCAGAATATCTCAAACCGGTTTTGACTGGCTCAAACCTGACCAGAACATCTCAAACCGTTTTGACTGGCTCAAACCGGTTTTGACCGCTGAAACCGGTTTTGACCGCTGAAACCGGTTTTGACCTGCTCAAACCGGTTTTCACCAGCTCAAACCGGTTTTCACCGGCTCAAACCAATTTTGACCGGCTCAAACCAATTTTGACCGGCTCAAACAGACTCAAACCGGTTTTCACCGCTCAAACCGTTTTCACCGCTCAAACCGGCTCAAACCGGACTCAAACCGGCCCAGACCGGTTTCAATCGGTTTTGACAGGCTCAAACGGACCAGACCGGCTCAAACCGAACCAGACCGGCTGAAACCGGTTTTGACCTGCTCAAACCGGACTAAAACATGACCGGACCGGCTCAAACCGGATCAATCCAGGCCAGACCGGCTCAAACCGGTTTTGACCAGCTCAAACCGGACTCAAACGGGTTTTGACCAAATCAAACCAGGCCAGACCGGCTCAAACCGATTTTGACCGGCTCAAACTGGACTCAAACCCGACCAGCCCGGCTCAAACCGGTTTTGAATGGCTCAAACTGGACTCAAACAGGAACAGACCGGCTCAAACAGTAACAGACCAGCTCAAACCGGCTCAAGCCAGACCAGACCGGCTCAAACTGGCTCAAACCGGACCAGAACATCTCAAACCGGTTTTCACCGGCTCAAACCGTACTCATACGGGTTTTGACCAGATCAAACCAGGCCAGACCTCTCCAATCGATTTTGACTGGCTCAAACCGGACTCAAACCGGACTAGACCGGCTCAAACCGGTTTTGAATGGCTCAAACCGGACTCAAACAGGAACAGACAGGCTCAAGCAGGAACAGACCAGCTCAAACCGGCTCACACCAGACCAGAACGGCTCAAACCGGCTCAAACGGACCAGAACATCTCAAACCGGTTTTGACGGCTCAAACCGGACTCAAACGGTTTTGACCAGCTCAAACCGCTCAAGCCAGACCAGACCGGCTCAAACCGGTTTTGACTGGCTGAAACCAGACTCAAACCGGCCCAGACCGGTTTCAATCGGTTTTGACAGGCTCAAACCGGACTAGACCGGCTCAAACCGAACCAGACCGGCTGAAACCGGTTTTGACCGGCTCAAACCAGACTCAAACCGGTTTTGACTGGCTCAAACCGGTTTTGACCGGCTGAAACCGGACTCAAACCAGGCCAGACCGGCTCAAACCGGTTTTGACCAGCTCAAACCGGCTCAAACAGACTCAAACTGGTTTTGACCGTATTTTCCGGACCAGATCAGCTCAAAACGGTTTTGACCTGCTCAAACCGGACTCAAACCAGGCCAGACCGGCTCAAACCGGTTTTGACCGGCTCAAACCGACTCAAACCGGACCAGACCGGCTCAAACCTGTTTTGACTGGCTCAAAAAGGACTCAAACCGGAACAAACAGGCTCAAACCGGTTTTGACCGGCTGAAACCTGACTCAAACCGGACTAGACCGGCTCACACCGGTTTTGAATGGCTCAAACTGGACTCAAACAGGAACAGACCGGCTCAAACAGTAACAGACCGGCTCAAACCGGCTCAAGCCAGACCAGACCGGCTCAAACCGGCTCACACCAGACCAGAACGGCTCAAACTGCTCAAACCGGTTTTCACCGGCTCAAACCGGACTCAAACGGTTTTGACCAGATCAAACCAGGCCAGACCGGCTCAAACCGGTTTTGACTGGCTGAAACCGGACTCAAACCGGCCCAGACCGGTTTCAATCGGTTTTGACAGGCTCAAACGGACCAGACCGGCTCAAACCGACTCAAACAGGAACAGACCGGCTGAAACCGGTTTTGACAGCTCAAACCGGACTAAAACATGACTGGACCGGCTCAAACCGGATCAATCCAGGCCAGACCGGCTCAAACCGGTTTTGACCAGCTCAAACCGGACTCAAACGGTTTTGACCAAATCAAACCAGGCCAGACCGGCTCAAACCAATTTTGACCAGCTCAAACTGGACTCAAACCCGACCAGCCCGGCTCAAACCGGTTTTGACCGGCTCAAACAGACTCAAACTGGTTTTGACCGTAATTTTCCGGACCAGATCAGCTCAAAACGGTTTTGACCTGCTCAAACCGGACTCAAACCAGGCCAGACCGGCTCAAACCGGTTCTGAACGGCTCAAACCGGACTCAAACCGGACCAGACCGGCTCAAACCTGTTTTGACTTGCTCAAAAAGGACTCAAACCGGAACAAACAGGCTCAAACCGGTTTTGACCGGCTGAAACCGGACTCAAACCGGACTAGACCGGCTCACACCGGTTTTGAATGGCTCAAACTGGACTCAAACAGGAACAGACCGGCTCAAACAGTAACAGACCGGCTCAAACCGGCTCAAGCCAGACCAGACCGGCTCAAACTGCCTCAAACCTGACCAGAACATCTCAAACCGGCTTTCACCGGCTCAAACCGTACTCATACGGGTTTTGACCAGATCAAAGCAGGCCAGACCGTCTCAATCGGTTTTGAATGGCTCAAACCGCTCAAACCGACTCACACCAGACCAGACGGCTCAAACCGGTTTTGAACGGCTCAAACCGGACTCAAACAGGAACAGACAGCTCAAACAGGAACAGACCAGCTCAAACCGACTCAAACCGGACCAGACCAGCTCAAACCGGCTCAAACCGGACCAGAACATCTCAAACCGGTTTTCACCGGCTCAAACCAGACTCAAACCGGTTTTGACGGCTCAAACCGACCAGACCGCTCAAACCGAACCAGACCGGCTGAAACCGGTTTTGACTGGCTGAAACTGGACTCAAACCGGCCCAGACCGGTTTCAATCGGTTTTGACAGGCTCAAACCGGACAAGACCGGCTCAAACCGAACCAGACCGGCTGAAACCGGTTTTGACTGGCTCAAACCGGACTAAAACATGACTGGACCGGCTCAAACCGGATCAATCCAGGCCAGACCGGCTCAAACCGGTTTTGACCAGCTCAAACCGGACTCAAACCGGACTCAAACGGGTTTTGACCAAATCAAACCAGGCCAGACCGGCTCAAACCAATTTTGACCGGCTCAAACTGGACTCAAACCCGACCAGCCCGGCTCAAACCGGTTTTGACCGGCTCAAACAGACTCAAACTGGTTTTGACCGTATTTTTCCGGACCAGATCAGCTCAAAACGGTTTTGACCTGCTCAAACCGGACTCAAACCAGGCCAGACCGGCTCAAACCGGTTTTGACCGGCTCAAACCGGACTCAAACCGGACCAGACCGGCTCAAACCTGTTTTGACTGGCTCAAAAAGGACTCAAACCGGAACAAACAGGCTCAAACCGGTTTTGACCGGCTGAAACCGGACTCAAACCGGACTAGACCGGCTCACACCGGTTTTGAATGGCTCAAACTGGACTCAAACAGGAACAGACCGGCTCAAACAGTAACAGACCGGCTCAAACCGGCTCAAGCCAGACCAGACCGTCTCAAACTGCCTCAAACCGGACCAGAACATCTCAAACCGGCTTTCACCGCCTCAAACCGTACTCATACGGGTTTTGACCAGATCAAAGCAGGCCAGACCTCTCAATCGATTTTGACTGGCTCAAACGGACTCAAACCGGACTAGACCGGCTCAAACCGGTTTTGACCAGCTCAAACGGACTCAAACAGGAACAGACCGGCTCAAACAGGAACAGACCAGCTCAAACCGGCTCACACCAGACCAGAATGGCTCAAACCGGCTCAAACCGGACCAGAACATCTCAAACCGGTTTTCACCGGCTCAAACCGGTCTCATACGGGTTTTGACCAGATCAAACCAGGCCAGACTGGCTCAAACCGGTTTTGACCGGCTGAAACAGGACTCAAACCGGCCCAGACCGGTTACAATCGGTTTTGACAGGCTCAAACCGGACCAGACCGGCTCAAACCGGACCAGACCAGCTCAAAACGGTTTTGACCTGCTCAAACCGGACTAAAACATGACCGGACCGGCTCAAACCGGATCAATCCAGGCCAGACCGGCTCAAACCGGTTTTGACCAGCTCAAACCGGACTCAAACGGGTTTTGACCAAATCAAACCAGGCCAGACCGGCTCAAACCGATTTTGACCGGCTCAAACTGGACTCAAACCCGACCAGCCCGGCTCAAACCGGTTTTGAATGGCTCAAACTGGACTCAAACAGGAACAGACCGGCTCAAACAGTAACAGACCAGCTCAAACCGGCTCAAGCCAGACCAGACCGGCTCAAACTGGCTCAAACCTGACCAGAACATCTCAAACCGGTTTTCACCGGCTCAAACCGTACTCATACGGGTTTTGACCAGATCAAACCAGGCCAGACCCTCTCAATCGATTTTGACTGGCTCAAACCGGACTCAAACCGGACTAGACCGGCTCAAACCGGTTTTGAACGGCTCAAACCGGACTCAAACAGGAACAGACAGGCTCAAGCAGGAACAGACCAGCTCAAACCGGCTCACACCAGACCAGACCGGCTCAAACCGGTTTTGACCAGCTCAAACCGGACCAGAACATCTCAAACCGGTTTTCACCGGCTCAAACCGGTCTCATACGGGTTTTGACCAGATCAAACCAGGCCAGACCGGCTCAAACCGGTTTTGACTGGCTCAAACCGGACTAAAACATGACTGGACCGGCTCAAACCGGTTTTGACCAGATCAAACCAGGCCAGACCGGCTCAAACCGGTTTTGACCGGCTCAAACCAGACTCAAACCGGTTTTGACCATATTTATCCGGACCAGACCAGCTCAAAACGGTTTTGACCTGCTCAAACCGGACTCAAACCAGGCCAGACCGGCTCAAACCGGTTTTGACCGGCTCAAACCGGACTCAAACCGGACCAGACCGGCTCAAACCTGTTTTGACTGGCTCAAAAAGGACTCAAACCGGAACAAACAGGCTCAAACCGGTTTTGACTGGCTGAAACCGGACTCAAACCGGACTAGACCGGCTCACACCGGTTTTGAATGGCTCAAACTGGACTCAAACAGGAACAGACCGGCTCAAACAGTAACAGACCGGCTCAAACCGGCTCAAGCCAGACCAGACCGGCTCAAACTGCCTCAAACCTGACCAGAACATCTCAAACCGTTTTCACCGCTTAAAAACCGTACTCATACGGGTTTTGACCAGATCAAACCAGGCCAGACCGTCTCCAATCGATTTTGACTGGCTCAAACCGGACTCAAACCGGACTAGACCGGCTCAAACCGGTTTTGAATGGCTCAAACTGGACTCAAACAGGAACAGACAGGCTCAAGCAGGAACAGACCAGCTCAAACCGGCTCACACCAGACCAGAACGGCTCAAACCGGCTCAAACCGGACCAGAACATCTCAAACCGGTTTTCACCGGCTCAAACCGGTCTCATACGGGTTTTGACCAGATCAAACCAGGCCAGACCGGCTCAAACCGGTTTTGACTGGCTGAAACCGGACTCAAACCGGCCCAGACCGGTTTCAATCGGTTTTGACAGGCTCAAACCGGACCAGACCGGCTCAAACCGAACCAGACCGGCTGAAACCGGTTTTGACTGGCTCAAACCGGACTAAAACATGACTGGACCGGCTCAAACCGGATCAATCCAGGCCAGACCGGCTCAAACCGGTTTTGACCAGCTCAAACCGGACTCAAACGGGTTTTGACCAAATCAAACCAGGCCAGACCGGCTCAAACCGGTTTTGACCAGCTCAAACTGGACTCAAACCCGACCAGCCGGCTCAAACCGGTTTTGACCGGCTCAAACAGACTCAAACCGGTTTTGACCATATTTATCCGGACCAGACCAGCTCAAAACGGTTTTGACCTGCTCAAACCGGACTCAAACCAGGCCAGACCGGCTCAAACCGGTTTTGACCGGCTCAAACCGGACTCAAACCGGACCAGACCGGCTCAAACCTGTTTTGACTGGCTCAAAAAGGACTCAAACCGGAACAAACAGGCTCAAACCGGTTTTGACCGGCTGAAACCGACTCAAACCGGACCAGACCAGCTCAAACCGGTTTTGAATGGCTCAAACTGGACTCAAACAGGAACAGACCGGCTCAAACAGTAACAGACCGGCTCAAACCGGCTCAAACCGCTCAAGCCAGACCAGACCGCTCAAACCGGACTCAAACCGGCTCAAAACGGTTTTGACCTGCTCAAACCGACCAGACCGGCTCAAACCGTTTTGACCGGCTCAAACCGACTCAAACCGGTTTTGACCAGCTCAAACGGACTCAAACAGGAACAGACCAGCTCAAACCGCTCAAACCGGTTTTGACCGCTCAAACAGGAACAGACCAGCTCAAACCGCTCACACCAGACCAGAATGGCTCAAACCGGCTCAAACCGGACCAGAACATCTCAAACCGGTTTTCACCGGCTCAAACCGGTCTCATACGGGTTTTGACCAGATCAAACCAGGCCAGACCGGCTCAAACCGGTTTTGACCGGCTGAAACCGGACTCAAACCGCCCAGACCGGTTTCAATCGGTTTTGACAGGCTCAAACCGGACCAGACCGGCTCAAACCGGACCAGACCAGCTCAAAACGGTTTTGACCTGCTCAAACCGGACTAAAACATGACCGGACCGGCTCAAACCGGATCAATCCAGGCCAGACCGGCTCAAACCGGTTTTGACCAGCTCAAACCGGACTCAAACGGGTTTTGACCAAATCAAACCAGGCCAGACCGGCTCAAACCGATTTTGACCGGCTCAAACTGGACTCAAACCCGACCAGCCCGGCTCAAACCGGTTTTGAATGGCTCAAACTGGACTCAAACAGGAACAGACCGGCTCAAACAGTAACAGACCAGCTCAAACCGGCTCAAGCCAGACCAGACCGGCTCAAACTGGCTCAAACCGACCAGAACATCTCAAACCGGTTTTGACCGGCTCAAACAGACTCAAACCGGTTTTGACCGGCTCAAACCGGATCAAACCAGGCCAGACCTCTCCAATCGATTTTGACTGGCTCAAACCGGACTCAAACCGGACTAGACCGGCTCAAACCGGTTTTGACTGGCTCAAACGGACTCAAACAGGAACAGACAGGCTCAAGCAGGAACAGACCAGCTCAAACCGGCTCACACCAGACCAGACCGGCTCAAAACGGTTTTGACCTGCTCAAACCGGACCAGAACATCTCAAACCGGTTTTCACCGGCTCAAACCGGTCTCATACGGGTTTTGACCAGATCAAACCAGGCCAGACCGCTCAAACCGTTTTGACCGGCTGAAACGGACTCAAACCGCCCAGACCGGTTTCAATCGGTTTTGACAGGCTCAAACCGACTAGACCGGCTCAAACCGAACCAGACCGCTGAAACCGGTTTTGACTGCTCAAACCGGACTCAAACAGGAACAGACCGGCTCAAACCGACTCAAACCAGGCCAGACTGCTCAAACCGGTTTTGACCGGCTCAAACCAGACTCAAACCGGTTTTGACGGCTCAAACCGCTCAAACCGGACCAGACCAGCTCAAACCGGTTTTGACCGGCTGAAACCGGACTCAAACCCGACCAGCCCGGCTCAAACCGGTTTTGACCGCTCAAACAGACTCAAACCGGACCAGACCGGCTCAAACAGGAACAGACAGCTCAAACCGGTTTTGACGGCTCAAACCGGACTCAAACCCGACCAGACCGGCTCAAACCGGACTCAAACAGGAACAGACCGCTCAAACCAGACTCAAACCGGTTTTCACCGGCTCAAACCAGACTCAAACCGGTTTTGACCAGATCAAACCAGGCCAGACCGGCTCAAACCGATTTTGACTGGCTCAAACCGGACTCAAACCGACCAGACCGGCTCAAACCGGTTTTGACCTGCTCAAACCGACCAGACCGCTCAAACAGTAACAGACCAGCTCAAACCGGTTTTGACCGCTCAAACAGGAACAGACCGGCTCAAACAGTAACAGACCGGCTCAAACCGGACTCAAACCCGACCAGCCGGCTCAAACCGACTCACACCAGACCAGACGGCTCAAACTGCTCAAACCGGCTCACACCAGACCAGACGGCTCAAACCGGCTCAAACCGGACCAGAACATCTCAAACCGGTTTTCACCGGCTCAAACCGGTCTCATACGGGTTTTGACCAGATCAAACCAGGCCAGACCGGCTCAAACCGGTTTTGACCGGCTCAAACGGACTCAAACCGGCTCAAACCGGTTTTCACCGCTCAAACCGGTTTTGACCGGCTCAAACCGAACCAGACCGGCTCAAACCGAACCAGACCGGCTGAAACCGGTTTTGACCGCTCAAACCGGACTCAAACCGACTAAAACATGACCGGACCGGCTCAAACCGGATCAAACCAGGCCAGACGGCTCAAACCGGTTTTGACCAGCTCAAACCGGACTCAAACGGGTTTTGACCAAATCAAACCAGGCCAGACCGGCTCAAACCGATTTTGACCGGCTCAAACTGGACTCAAACCGACCAGACCGGCTCAAACCGGTTTTGAATGGCTCAAACTGGACTCAAACAGGAACAGACCGGCTCAAACAGTAACAGACCGGCTCAAACCGGCTCAAGCCAGACCAGACCGGCTCAAACTGCCTCAAACCTGACCAGAACATCTCAAACCGGTTTTCACCGGCTCAAACCAGACTCAAACCGGTTTTGACCAGCTCAAACGGACTCAAACCAGGCCAGACCTCTCAATCGATTTTGACTGGCTCAAACCGGACTCAAACCGGACTAGACCGGCTCAAACCGGTTTTGAACGGCTCAAACCGGACTCAAACAGGAACAGACAGGCTCAAACAGGAACAGACCAGCTCAAACCGACTCACACCAGACCAGAACGGCTCAAACCGGCTCAAACCGGACCAGAACATCTCAAACCGGTTTTCACCGGCTCAAACCGGTCTCATACGGGTTTTGACCAGATCAAACCAGGCCAGACCGGCTCAAACCGTTTTGACTGGCTGAAACCGGACTCAAACCGGCCCAGACCGGTTTCAATCGGTTTTGACAGGCTCAAACGGACTCAAACCAGGCCAGACTGGCTCAAACCGAACCAGACCGGCTGAAACCGGTTTTGACTGGCTCAAACCGACTAAAACATGACTGGACCGGCTCAAACCGGATCAATCCAGGCCAGACTGCTCAAACCGGTTTTGACCGGCTCAAACCAGACTCAAACCGGTTTTGACCGGCTCAAACCGGACCAGACCAGCTCAAAACGGTTTTGACCTGCTCAAACCGGACTCAAACCAGGCCAGACCGGCTCAAACCGGTTTTGACCGGCTCAAACCGGACTCAAACCGGACCAGACCGGCTCAAACCTGTTTTGACTGGCTCAAAAAGGACTCAAACCGGAACAAACAGGCTCAAACCGGTTTTGACCGGCTGAAACCGGACTCAAACCAGACTAGACCAGCTCAAACCGGCTCAAACCGTTTTGACTGGCTCAAACCGGACTCAAACAGGAACAGACCGGCTCAAACAGTAACAGACCGGCTCAAACCGGCTCAAGCCAGACCAGACCGGCTCAAACTGCCTCAAACCTGACCATAACATCTCAAACAGGCTTTCACCACCTCAAACCGTACTCATACGGGTTTTGACCAGATCAAAGCAGGCCAGACCCTCTCCAATCGATTTTGACTGGCTCAAACCGGACTCAAACCGGACTAGACCGGCTCAAACCGGTTTTGAACAGCTCAAACCGGACTCAAACAGGAACAGACCGGCTCAAACAGGAACAGACCAGCTCAAACCGGCTCACACCAGACCAGAATGGCTCAAACCGGCTCAAACCGGACCAGAACATCTCAAACCGGTTTTCACCGGCTCAAACCGGTCTCATACGGGTTTTGACCAGATCAAACCAGGCCAGACTGGCTCAAACCGGTTTTGACTGGCTGAAACCGGACTCAAACCGGCCCAGACCGGTTTCAATCGGTTTTGACAGGCTCATACCGGACCAGACCGGCTCAAACCGAACCAGACCGGCTGAAACCGGTTTTGACTTGCTCAAACCGGACTAAAACATGACCGGACCGGCTCAAACCGGATCAATCCAGGCCAGACCGGCTCAAACCGGTTTTGACCAGCTCAAACCGGACTCAAACGGGTTTTGACCAAATCAAACCAGGCCAGACCGGCTCAAACCGATTTTGACCGGCTCAAACTGGACTCAAACCCGACCAGCCCGGCTCAAACCGGTTTTGAATGGCTCAAACTGGACTCAAACAGGAACAGACCGGCTCAAACAGTAACAGACCAGCTCAAACCGGCTCAAGCCAGACCAGACCGGCTCAAACTGGCTCAAACCTGACCAGAACATCTCAAACCGGTTTTCACCGGCTCAAACCGTACTCATACGGGTTTTGACCAGATCAAACCAGGCCAGACCCTCTCAATCGATTTTGACTGGCTCAAACCGGACTCAAACCGGACTAGACCGGCTCAAACCGGTTTTGAACGGCTCAAACCGGACTCAAACAGCAACAGACAGGCTCAAGCAGGAACAGACCAGCTCAAACCGGCTCACACCAGACCAGAACGGCTCAAACCAGCTCAAACCGGACCAGAACATCTCAAACCGGTTTTCACCGGCTCAAACCGGTCTCATACGGGTTTTGACCAGATCAAACCAGGCCAGACCGGCTCAAACCGTTTAGACTGGCTGAAACCAGACTAAAACATGACTGGACCGGCTCAAACCGGATCAACCCCGGCCAGACCGGCTCAAACCGGTTTTGACCGGCTCAAACCAGACTCAAACTGGTTTTGACCGTATTTTTCCGGACCAGATCAGCTCAAAACGGTTTTGACCTGCTCAAACCGGACTCAAACCAGGCCAGACCGGCTCAAACCGGTTTTGACCGGCTCAAACCGGACTCAAACCGGACCAGACCGGCTCAAACCTGTTTTGACTGGCTCAAAAAGGACTCAAACCGGAACAAACAGGCTCAAACCGGTTTTGACCGGCTGAAACCTGACTCAAACCGGACTAGACCGGCTCACACCGGTTTTGAATGGCTCAAACTGGACTCAAACAGGAACAGACCGGCTCAAACAGTAACAGACCGGCTCAAACTGGCTCAAGCCAGACCAGACCGGCTCAAACTGCCTCAAACCTGACCAGAACATCTCAAACCGGCTTTCACCGCCTCAAACCGTACTCATACGGGTTTTGACCAGATCAAACCAGGCCAGACCGGCTCAAACCGGTTTTGACTGGCTCAAACCGGACTCAAACCGGACTAGACCGGCTCAAACCGGTTTTGAACGGCTCAAACCGGACTCAAACAGGAACAGACAGGCTCAAGCAGGAACAGACCAGCTCAAACCGGCTCACACCAGACCAGAACGGCTCAAACCGGCTCAAACCGGACCAGAACATCTCAAACCGGTTTTCACCGGCTCAAACCGGTCTCATACGGGTTTTGACCAGATCAAACCAGGCCAGACCGGCTCAAACCGGTTTTGACCGGCTGAAACCGGACTCAAACCGGCCCAGACCGGTTTCAATCGGTTTTGACAGGCTCATACCGGACCAGACCGGCTCAAACCGAACCAGACCGGCTCAAACCTGTTTTGACTGGCTCAAACCGGACTAAAACATGACCGGACCGGCTCAAACCGGATCAATCCAGGCCAGACCGGCTCAAACCGGTTTTGACCAGCTCAAACCGGACTCAAACGGGTTTTGACCAAATCAAACCAGGCCAGACCGGCTCAAACCAATTTTGACCAGCTCAAACTGGACTCAAACCCGACCAGCCCGGCTCAAACCGGTTTTGACCGGCTCAAACAGACTCAAACTGGTTTTGACCGTATTTTTCCGGACCAGATCAGCTCAAAACGGTTTTGACCTGCTCAAACCGGACTCAAACCAGGCCAGACCGGCTCAAACCGGTTTTGACCGGCTCAAACCGGACTCAAACCGGACCAGACCGGCTCAAACCTGTTTTGACTGGCTCAAAAAGGACTCAAACCGGAACAAACAGGCTCAAACCGGTTTTGACCGCCTGAAACCGGACTCAAACCGGACTAGACCAGCTCACACCGGTTTTGAATGGCTCAAACTGGACTCAAACAGGAACAGACCGGCTCAAACAGTAACAGACCGGCTCAAACCGGCTCAAGCCAGACCAGACCGGCTCAAACTGCCTCAAACCTGACCAGAACATCTCAAACCGGCTTTCACCACCTCAAACCGTACTCATACGGGTTTTGACCAGATCAAAGCAGGCCAGACCCTCTCCAATCGATTTTGACTGGCTCAAACCGGACTCAAACAGGAACAGACCAGCTCAAACAGGAACAGACCAGCTCAAACCGTCTCACACCAGACCAGAATGGCTCAAACCGGCTCAAACCGGACCAGAACATCTCAAACTGGTTTTCACCGGCTCAAACCGGACTCAAACGGTTTTGACCAGCTCAAACCGGACCAGACCAGCTCAAACCGGTTTTGACCGGCTGAAACGGACTCAAACCGGCTCAAACCGGTTTTGAATGGCTCAAACCGGTTTTGACCGGCTCAAACCAGACCAGACCGGCTCAAACCGAACCAGACCGGCTGAAACCGGTTTTGACTTGCTCAAACCGGACTAAAACATGACCGGACCGGCTCAAACCGGATCAATCCAGGCCAGACCGGCTCAAACCGGTTTTGACCAGCTCAAACCGGACTCAAACGGGTTTTGACCAAATCAAACCAGGCCAGACCGGCTCAAACTGATTTTGACCGGCTCAAACTGGACTCAAACCCGACCAGCCGGCTCAAACCGGTTTTGAATGGCTCAAACTGGACTCAAACAGGAACAGACCGGCTCAAACAGTAACAGACCAGCTCAAACCGGCTCAAGCCAGACCAGACCGGCTCAAACTGGCTCAAACCGGACCAGAACATCTCAAACCGGTTTTCACCGGCTCAAACCGTACTCATACGGGTTTTGACCAGATCAAACCAGGCCAGACACTCTCCAATCGATTTTGACTGGCTCAAACCGGACTCAAACCGGACTAGACCGGCTCAAACCGGTTTTGAATGGCTCAAACCGGACTCAAACAGCAACAGACAGGCTCAAGCAGGAACAGACCAGCTCAAACCGGCTCACACCAGACCAGAACGGCTCAAACCGGCTCAAACAGGACCAGAACATCTCAAACCGGTTTTCACCGGCTCAAACCGGTCTCATACGGGTTTTGACCAGATCAAACCAGGCCAGACCGGCTCAAACCATTTTGACTGGCTGAAACCAGACTCAAACCGGCCCAGACCGGTTTCAATCGGTTTTGACAGGCTCAAACCGGACAGACCGGCTCAAACTGGCTCAAACCCAACCAGACCGGCTGAAACCGGTTTTGACTGGCTCAAACCGGACTAAAACATGACTGGACCGGCTCAAACCGGATCAATCCAGGCCAGACCGGCTCAAACCGGTTTTGACCAGCTCAAACCGGACTCAAACGGGTTTTGACCAAATCAAACCAGGCCAGACCGGCTCAAACCAATTTTGACCGGCTCAAACTGGACTCAAACCCGACCAGCCCGGCTCAAACCGGTTTTGACCGGCTCAAACAGACTCAAACTGGTTTTGACCGTATTTTTCCGGACCAGATCAGCTCAAAACGGTTTTGACCTGCTCAAACCGGACTCAAACCAGGCCAGACCGGCTCAAACCGGTTTTGACCGGCTCAAACCGGACTCAAACCGGACCAGACCGGCTCAAACCTGTTTTGACTGGCTCAAAAAGGACTCAAACCGGAACAAACAGGCTCAAACAGGTTTTGACCGCCTGAAACCGGACTCAAACCGGACTAGACCAGCTCACACCGGTTTTGAATGGTTCAAACTGGACTCAAACAGGAACAGACTGGCTCAAACAGTAACAGACCGGCTCAAACAGAAACAAACCGGCTGAAACCAGTTTTCACCGGCTCAAACCAGACCAGACCTGCTCAAACCAATTCAAACCCGACCAGACCGGCTCAATCCGCTTTTGACCGGCTCAAACCGACTCAAACCGGTTTGACCGGCTGAAACCGGACTCAAACCCGACTAGACCGGCTCAAACCGATTTTGAACGGCTCAAACCGGACTCAAACAGGAACAGACAGGCTCAAGCAGGAACAGACCAGCTCAAACCGGCTCACACCAGACCAGAACGGCTCAAACCGGCTCAAACCGGACCAGAACATCTCAAACCGGTTTTCACCGGCTCAAACCGGTCTCATACGGGTTTTGACCAGATCAAACCAGGCCAGACCGGCTCAAACCGGTTTTGACCGGCTCAAACCGGCTCAAACCGGCTCAAACCGGTTTTGAATGGCTCAAACCGGTTTTGACCGGCTCAAACCAGACCAGACCGCTCAAACCGAACCAGACCGGCTGAAACCGGTTTTGACTTGCTCAAACCGGACTAAAACATGACCGGACCGGCTCAAACCGGATCAATCCAGGCCAGACCGGCTCAAACCGGTTTTGACCAGCTCAAACCGGACTCAAACGGGTTTTGACCAAATCAAACCAGGCCAGACCGGCTCAAACCGACTAAAACATGACGGACCGGCTCAAACTGGACTCAAACCCGACCAGCCCGGCTCAAACCGGTTTTGAATGGCTCAAACTGGACTCAAACAGGAACAGACCGGCTCAAACAGTAACAGACCAGCTCAAACCGGCTCAAGCCAGACCAGACCGGCTCAAACTGGCTCAAACCGGACCAGAACATCTCAAACCGGTTTTCACCGGCTCAAACCGTACTCATACGGGTTTTGACCAGATCAAACCAGGCCAGACACTCTCCAATCGATTTTGACTGGCTCAAACCGGACTCAAACCGGACTAGACCGGCTCAAACCGGTTTTGAACAGCTCAAACCGGACTCAAACAGCAACAGACAGGCTCAAGCAGGAACAGACCAGCTCAAACCGGCTCACACCAGACCAGACCGGCTCAAACCTGCTCAAACCGGACCAGAACATCTCAAACTGGTTTTCACCGGCTCAAACCGGTCTCATACGGGTTTTGACCAGATCAAACCAGGCCAGACCGGCTCAAACCGTTTTGACTGGCTGAAACCGACCAGACCGCTCAAACCGACTCAAACCGGCCCAGACGGGTTTCAATCGGTTTTGACAGGCTCAAACCGGACAAGACTGGCTCAAACCGAACCAGACCGGCTGAAACCGGTTTTGACTGGCTCAAACCGGACTAAAACATGACTGGACCGGCTCAAACCGGATCAACCCCGGCCAGACCGGCTCAAACCGGTTTTGACCAGCTCAAACCGGACTCAAACGGGTTTTGACCGTATTTTTCCTGACCAGATCAGCTCAAAACGGTTTTGACCTGCTCAAACCGGACTCAAACCAGGCCAGACCGGCTCAAACCGGTTTTGACCGGCTCAAACCGGACTCAAACCGGACCAGACCGGCTCAAACCTGTTTTGACTGGCTCAAAAAGGACTCAAACCGGAACAAACAGGCTCAAACCGGTTTTGACCGGCTGAAACCTGACTCAAACCGGACTAGACCGGCTCACACCGGTTTTGAATGGCTCAAACTGGACTCAAACAGGAACAGACCGGCTCAAACAGTAACAGACCGGCTCAAACTGGCTCAAGCCAGACCAGACCGGCTCAAACCGGCTCAACCGGACCAGAACATCTCAAACCGGTTTTCACCGGCTCAAACCGGTCTCATACGGGTTTTGACCAGATCAAACCAGGCCAGACCGGCTCAAACCGGTTTTGACCGGCTGAAACCGGACTCAAACCGGCCCAGACCGGTTTCAATCGGTTTTGACAGGCTCATACCGGACCAGACCGGCTCAAACCGAACCAGACCGGCTGAAACCGGTTTTGACTTGCTCAAACCGGACTAAAACATGACCGGACCGGCTCAAACCGGATCAATCCAGGCCAGACCGGCTCAAACCGGTTTTGACCAGCTCAAACCGGACTCAAACGGGTTTTGACCAAATCAAACCAGGCCAGACCGGCTCAAACCAATTTTGACCAGCTCAAACTGGACTCAAACCCGACCAGCCCGGCTCAAACCGGTTTTGACCGGCTCAAACAGACTCAAACTGGTTTTGACCGTATTTTTCCGGACCAGATCAGCTCAAAACGGTTTTGACCTGCTCAAACCGGACTCAAACCAGGCCAGACCGGCTCAAACAGGTTCTGAACGGCTCAAACCGGACTCAAACCGGACCAGACCGGCTCAAACCTGTTTTGACTGGCTCAAAAAGGACTCAAACCGGAACAAACAGGCTCAAACCGGTTTTGACCGCCTGAAACCTGACTCAAACCGGACTAGACCGGCTCACACCGGTTTTGAATGGCTCAAACTGGACTCAAACAGGAACAGACCGGCTCAAACAGTAACAGACCGGCTCAAACCGGCTCAAGCCAGACCAGACCGGCTCAAACTGCCTCAAACCTGACCAGAACATCTCAAACCGGCTTTCACTGCCTCAAACCGTACTCATACGGGTTTTGACCAGATCAAAGCAGGCCAGACCGTCTCCAATCGATTTTGACTGGCTCAAACCGGACTCAAACCGGACTAGACCGGCTCAAACCGGTTTTGACGGCTCAAACCGGCTCAAACCGGACTCAAACAAGAACAGACAGCTCAAACAGGAACAGACCAGCTCAAACCGACTCACACCAGACCAGAACGGCTCAAACCGGCTCAAACCGGACCAGAACATCTCAAACCGGTTTTCACCGGCTCAAACCGGACTCAAACCGGTTTTGACCGGCTCAAACCGAACCAGACCGGCTGAAACCGGTTTTGACTGGCTGAAACCGGACTCAAACCGGCCCAGACCGGTTTCAATCGGTTTTGACAGGCTCAAACCGGACAAGACCGGCTCAAACCGAACCAGACCGGCTGAAACCGGTTTTGACTTGCTCAAACCGGACTAAAATATGACTGGACCGGCTCAAACCGGATCAATCCAGTCCAGACCGGCTCAAACCGGTTTTGACCAGCTCAAACCGGACTCAAACGGGTTTTGACCAAATCAAACCAGGCCAGACCGGCTCAAACCAATTTTGACCGGCTCAAACTGGACTCAAACCCGACCAGCCCGGCTCAAACCGGTTTTGACCGGCTCAAACAGACTCAAACTGGTTTTGACCGTATTTTTCCGTACCAGATCAGCTCAAAACGGTTTTGACCTGCTCAAACCGGACTCAAACCAGGCCAGACCGGCTCAAACCGGATTTGACCAGCTCAAACCGGACTCAAACCGGACCAGACCGGCTCAAACCTGTTTTGACTGGCTCAAAAAGGACTCAAACCGGAACAAACAGGCTCAAACCGGTTTTGACCCCTGAAACCGGACTCAAACCGGACTAGACCAGCTCACACCGGTTTTGAATGGCTCAAACTGGACTCAAACAGGAACAGACCGGCTCAAACAGTAACAGACCGACTCAAACCGGCTCAAGCCAGACCAGACCGGCTCAAACTGCCTCAAACCGGACCATAACATCTCAAACCGGCTTTCACCACCTCAAACCGTACTCATACGGGTTTTGACCAGATCAAAGCAGGCCAGACCCTCTCCAATCGATTTTGACTGGCTCAAACCGGACTCAAACCGGACTAGACCGGCTCAAACCGGTTTTGAACGGCTCAAACCGGACTCAAACAGGAACAGACCGGCTCAAACAGGAACAGACCAGCTCAAACCGTCTCACACCAGACCAGAATGGCTCAAACCGGCTCAAACCGGACCAGAACATCTCAAACTGGTTTTCACCGGCTCAAACCGGTCTCATAGGGGTTTTGACCAGATCAAACCAGGCCAGACGGGCTTAAACCGGTTTTGACCGGCTGAAACCGGACTCAAACCGGCCCAGACCGGTTTCAATCGGTTTTGACAGGCTCATACCGGACCAGACCGGCTCAAACCGAACCAGACCGGCTGAAACCGGTTTTGACTTGCTCAAACCGGACTAAAACATGACCGGACCGGCTCAAACCGGATCAATCCAGGCCAGACCGGCTCAAACCGGTTTTGACCAGCTCAAACCGGACTCAAACGGGTTTTGACCAAATCAAACCAGGCCAGACCGGCTCAAACCGATTTTGACCGGCTCAAACTGGACTCAAACCCGACCAGCCCGGCTCAAACCGGTTTTGAATGGCTCAAACTGGACTCAAACAGGAACAGACCGGCTCAAACAGTAACAGACCAGCTCAAACCGGCTCAAGCCAGACCAGACCGGCTCAAACTGGCTCAAACCAGACCAGAACATCTCAAACCGGTTTTCACCGGCTCAAACCGTACTCATACGGGTTTTGACCAGATCAAACCAGGCCAGACACTCTCCAATCGATTTTGACTGGCTCAAACCGGACTCAAACCGGACTAGACCGGCTCAAACCGGTTTTGAACGGCTCAAACCGGACTCAAACAGCAACAGACAGGCTCAAGCAGGAACAGACCAGCTCAAACCGGCTCACACCAGACCAGAACGGCTCAAACCAGCTCAAACCGGACCAGAACATCTCAAACTGGTTTTCACCGGCTCAAACCGGTCTCATACGGGTTTTGACCAGATCAAACCAGGCCAGACCGGCTCAAACCGTTTTGACTGGCTGAAACCAGACTAAAACATGACTGGACCGGCTCAAACCGGATCAACCCCGGCCAGACCGGCTCAAACCGGTTTTGACCAGCTCAAACCGGACTCAAACGGGTTTTGACCGTATTTTTCCTGACCAGATCAGCTCAAAACGGTTTTGACCTGCTCAAACCGGACTCAAACCAGGCCAGACCGGCTCAAACCGGTTTTGACCGGCTCAAACCGGACTCAAACCGGACCAGACCGGCTCAAACCTGTTTTGACTGGCTCAAAAAGGACTCAAACCGGAACAAACAGGCTCAAACCGCTTTTGACGATCTGAAACCTGACTCAAACCGGACTAGACCGGCTCACACCGGTTTTGAATGGCTCAAACTGGACTCAAACAGGAACAGACCGGCTCAAACAGTAACAGACCGGCTCAAACTGGCTCAAGCCAGACCAGACCGGCTCAAACTGCCTCAAACCTGACCAGAACATCTCAAACCGGCTTTCACCGCCTCAAACCGTACTCATACGGGTTTTGACCAGATCAAAGCAGGCCAGACCGTCTCCAATCGGTTTTGACTGGCTCAAACCGGACTCAAACCGGACTAGACCGGCTCAAACCGGTTTTGAACGGCTCAAACCGGACTCAAACAGGAACAGACAGGCTCAAGCAGGAACAGACCAGCTCAAACCGGCTCACACCAGACCAGACCAGCTCAAACCGGCTCAAACCGGACCAGAACATCTCAAACCGGTTTTCACCGGCTCAAACCGGTCTCATAGGGGTTTTGACCAGATCAAACCAGGCCAGACCGGCTCAAACCGGTTTTGACCGGCTGAAACCGGACTCAAACCGGCCCAGACCGGTTTCAATCGGTTTTGACAGGCTCATACCGGACCAGACCGGCTCAAACCGAACCAGACCGGCTGAAACCGGTTTTGACTGGCTCAAACCGGACTAAAACATGACCGGACCGGCTCAAACCGGATCAATCCAGGCCAGACCGGCTCAAACCGGTTTTGACCAGCTCAAACCGGACTCAAACGGGTTTTGACCAAATCAAACCAGGCCAGACCGGCTCAAACCAATTTTGACCAGCTCAAACTGGACTCAAACCCGACCAGCCGGCTCAAACCGGTTTTGACCGGCTCAAACAGACTCAAACTGGTTTTGACCGTATTTTTCCGGACCAGATCAGCTCAAAACGGTTTTGACCTGCTCAAACCGGACTCAAACCAGGCCAGACCGGCTCAAACAGGTTCTGATCGGCTCAAACCGGACTCAAACCGGACCAGACCGGCTCAAACCTGTTTTGACTGGCTCAAAAAGGACTCAAACCGGAACAAACAGGCTCAAACCGGTTTTGACCGCCTGAAACCGGACTCAAACCGGACTAGACCAGCTCACACCGGTTTTGAATGGCTCAAACTGGACTCAAACAGGAACAGACCGGCTCAAACAGTAACAGACCGGCTCAAACCGGCTCAAGCCAGACCAGACCGGCTCAAACTGCCTCAAACCTGACCATAACATCTCAAACCGGCTTTCACCACCTCAAACCGTACTCATACGGGTTTTGACCAGATCAAAGCAGGCCAGACCCTCTCCAATCGATTTTGACTGGCTCAAACCGGACTCAAACAGGAACAGACCAGCTCAAACAGGAACAGACCAGCTCAAACCGTCTCACACCAGACCAGAATGGCTCAAACCGGCTCAAACCGGACCAGGACATCTCAAACTGGTTTTCACCGGCTCAAACCGGTCTCATAGGGGTTTTGACCAGATCAAACCAGGCCAGACGAGCTTAAACCGGTTTTGACCGGCTGAAACCGGACTCAAACCGGCCCAGACCGGTTTTGAATGGCTCAATCCGGTTTTGACCGGCTCAAACCAGACCAGACCGGCTCAAACCGAACCAGACCGGCTGAAACCGGTTTTGACTAGCTCAAACCGGACTAAAACATGACCGGACCGGCTCAAACCGGATCAATCCAGGCCAGACCGGCTCAAACCGGTTTTGACCAGCTCAAACCGGACTCAAACGGGTTTTGAGCAAATCAAACCAGGCCAGACCGGCTCAAACTGATTTTGACCGGCTCAAACTGGACTCAAACCCGACCAGCCCGGCTCAAACCGGTTTTGAATGGCTCAAACTGGACTCAAACAGGAACAGACCGGCTCAAACAGTAACAGACCAGCTCAAACCGGCTCAAGCCAGACCAGACCGGCTCAAACTGGCTCAAACCGGACCAGAACATCTCAAACCGGTTTTCACCGGCTCAAACCGTACTCATACGGGTTTTGACCAGATCAAACCAGGCCAGACACTCTCCAATCGATTTTGACTGGCTCAAACCGGACTCAAACCGGACTAGACCGGCTCAAACCGGTTTTGAATGGCTCAAACCGGACTCAAACAGCAACAGACAGGCTCAAGCAGGAACAGACCAGCTCAAACCGGCTCACACCAGACCAGAACGGCTCAAACCGGCTCAAACAGGACCAGAACATCTCAAACCGGTTTTCACCGGCTCAAACCGGTCTCATACGGGTTTTGACCAGATCAAACCAGGCCAGACCGGCTCAAACCATTTTGACTGGCTGAAACCAGACTCAAACCGGCCCAGACCGGTTTCAATCGGTTTTGACAGGCTCAAACCGGACAAAACTGGCTCAAACCCAACCAGACCGGCTGAAACCGGTTTTGACTGGCTCAAACCGGACTAAAACATGACTGGACCGGCTCAAACCGTATCAATCCAGGCCAGACCGGCTCAAACCGGTTTTGACCAGCTCAAACCGGACTCAAACGGGTTTTGACCAAATCAAACCAGGCCAGACCGGCTCAAACCAATTTTGACCGGCTCAAACTGGACTCAAACCCGACCAGCCCGGCTCAAACCGGTTTTGACCGGTTCAAACAGACTCAAACTGGTTTTGACCGTATTTTTCCGGACCAGATCAGCTCAAAACGGTTTTGACCTGCTCAAACCGGACTCAAACCAGGCCAGACCGGCTCAAACCGGTTTTGACCGGCTCAAACCAGACTCAAACCGGACCAGACCGGCTCAAACCTGTTTTGACTGGCTCAAAAAGGACTCAAACCGGAACAAACAGGCTCAAACAGGTTTTGACCGCCTGAAACCGGACTCAAACCGGACTAGACCAGCTCACACCGGTTTTGAATGGTTCAAACTGGACTCAAACAGGAACAGACTGGCTCAAACAGTAACAGACCGGCTCAAACAGAAACAAACCGGCTGAAACCAGTTTTCACCAGCTCAAACCAGACCAGACCTGCTCAAACCAATTCAAACCCGACCAGACCGGCTCAATCCGCTTTTGACCGGCTCAAACCGAACCAGACCGGCTGAAACCGGTTTTGACCGGCTGAAACGGACTCAAACCGACTAGACCGGCTCAAACCGGTTTTGAACGGCTCAAACCGGACTCAAACAGGAACAGACAGGCTCAAGCAGGAACAGACCAGCTCAAACCGGCTCAAGCCAGACCAGACCGGCTCAAACCGGCTCAACCGGACCAGAACATCTCAAACCGGTTTTCACCGGCTCAAACCGGTCTCATACGGGTTTTGACCAGATCAAACCAGGCCAGACCGGCTCAAACCGGTTTTGACCGGCTGAAACCGGACTCAAACCGGCCCAGACCGGTTTCAATCGGTTTTGACAGGCTCATACCGGACCAGACCGGCTCAAACCGAACCAGACCGGCTGAAACCGGTTTTGACTTGCTCAAACCGGACTAAAACATGACCGGACCGGCTCAAACCGGATCAATCCAGGCCAGACCGGCTCAAACCGGTTTTGACCAGCTCAAACCGGACTCAAAGCGGGTTTGACCAAATCAAACCAGGCCAGACCGGCTCAAACCGATTTTGACCGGCTCAAACTGGACTCAAACCCGACCAGCCGGCTCAAACCGGTTTTGAATGGCTCAAACTGGACTCAAACAGGAACAGACCGGCTCAAACAGTAAC
>JAKFHT010001851.1:0-22752 GCA_023783455.1 Erythrocebus patas | reverse complement strand
CACAGAGTTACATCTTTCCTTCAAGAAGCCTTTCACTAAGGCTGTTCTTCTGGAATTGGCAAAGTGATATTTGGAAGCCCATAGAGGCTATGGTGAAAAAGGAAATATCTTCCATTCAAAACTGGAAAGAAGCTTTCTGAGAAACTGCTCTGTGTTCTGTTAATTCATCTCACAGAGTTACATCTTTCCTTCAAGAAGCCTTTCGCTAAGGCTGTTCTTGTGGAATTGGCAAAGTGATATTTGGAAGCCCTTAGAGGGCTATGGTGAAAAAGGAAATATCTTCCGTTAAAACTGGAAAGAAGCTTTCTGAGAAACTGCTCTATGTTCTGTTATTTCATCTCAGAGTTACATCTTTCCTTCAGAAGCCTTTCGCTAAGGCTGTTCTTGTGGAATTGGCAAGGGATATTTGGAAGCCCATAGAGGCTATGGTGAAAAAATATCTTCCGTTCAAAACTGGAAAGAAGCTTTCTGAGAAACTGCTCTGTGTTCTGTTAATTCATCTCAGAGTTACATCTTTCCTTCAAGAAGCCTTTCGCTAAGGCTGTTCTTGTGGAATTGGCAAAGGGATATTTGGAAGCCCATAGAGGGCTATGGTGAAAAAGGAAATATCTTCCGTTCAAAACTGGAAAGAAGCTTTATGAGCAACTGCTCTGTGTTCTGTTAATTCATCTCACAGAGTTACATCTTTCCCTTCAAGAAGCCTTTCGCTAGAGCTGTTCTTGTGGAATTGGCCAGGTGATATTTGGAAGCCCATAGACGGCTATGGTGAAAAAGGAAATATCTTCCGTTCAAAACTGGAAAGAAGCTTTCTGAGAAACTGCTCTGTGTTCTGTTACTTCATCTCACAGAGTTACATCTTTCCCTTCAAGAAGCCTTTCGCTAAGGCTGTTCTTGTGGAATTGGCAAAGGGATATTTGGAAGCCCATAGAGGGCTACGGTGAAAAAGGAAATATCTTCCGTTCAAAACTGGTTAGAAGCTTTCTGAGAAACTGCTCTGTGTTCTGTTAATTCACCTCACAGAGTTACATCTTTCCCTTCAAAAAGCCTTTCGCTAAGGCTGTTCTTGTGGAATTGGCAAAGGGATATTTGGAAGCACATAGGGGGCAATGGTGAAAAAGGAACTATCTTCTGTTCAAACTGGAAAGAAGATTTCTGAGAAACTGCTCTGTGTTCTGTTACTTCATCTCACAGAGTTACATCTTTCCCTTCCAGAAGCCTTTCGCTAAGGCTGTTCTTGTGGAATTGGCAAAGGGATATTTGGAAGCCCATAGAGGGCTATGGTGAAAAAGGCAATATCTTCCGTTCAAAACTGGAAAGAAGCTTTCTGAGAAACTGCTCTGTGTTCTGTTAATTCATCTCACAGAGTTACATCTTTCCCTTCCAGAAGCCTTTCGCTAAGGCTGTTCTTGTGGAATTGGCAAAGGATATTTGGAAGCCCATAGAGGGCTATGGTGAAAAAGGAAATATCTTCGTTCAAAACTGGAAAGAAGCTTTCTGAGAAACAGTTCTATGTTCTGTTAATTCATCTCACAGAGTTACATCTTTCCTTCAAAAGCCTTTCGCTAAGGCTGTTCTTGTGGAATTGGCAAAGGATATTTGGAAGCCCATAGAGGGCTATGGTGAAAAGGAAACATCTTCCTTTGAAAACTGGAAAGAAGCTTTCTGAGAAACTGCTCTGTGTTCTGTTAATTCACCTCACAGAGTTACATCTTTCCTTCAAGAAGCCTTTCGCTAAGGCTGTTCTTGTGGAATTGGCAAGGATATTTGGAAGCCCATAGAGGCTATGGTGAAAAGGAAATATCTTCCGTTCAAAACTGGAAAGAAGCTTTCTGAGAAACTGCTGTGTGTTCTGTTAATTCATCTCACAGAGTTACATCTTTCCCTTCAAGAAGCCTTTCGCTAAGGCTGTTCTTGTGGAATTGGCAAAGGGATATTTGGAAGCCCATAGAGGGCTATGGGGAAACAGGAAATATCTTCCGTTCAAAACTGGAAAGAAGCTTTCTGAGAAACTGCTGTGTGTTCTGTTAATTCATCTCACAGAGTTACATCTTTCCCTTCAAGAAGCTTTTCGCTAAGGCTGTTCTTGTGGAATTGGCAAAGTGATATTTGGAAGCCCATAGAGGGCTATGGTGAAAAAGGAAATATCTTCCGTTCAAAACTGGAAAGAAGCTTTCTGAGAAACTGCTGTGTGTCCTGTTAATTCATCTGACAGAGTTACATCTTACCCTTCAAGAAGCCTTTCGCTAGGGCTGTTCTTGTGGAATTGGCAAAGGGATATTTCGAAGCCCTTAGAGGGCTATGGTGAAAAAGGAAATATCTTCCGTTCAAAACTGGAAAGAAGCTTTCTGAGAAACTGCTGTGTGTTCTGTTACTTCATCTCACAGAGTTACATCTTTCTCTTCAAGGAGCCTTTCGCTAAGGCTGTTCTTGTGGAATTGGCAAAGGATATTTGGAAGCCCATGGAGGGCTATGGTGAAAAAGGAAATATCTTCCGTTCAAAACTGGAAAGAAGCTTTCTGAGAAACTGCTGTGTTCTGTTACTTCATCTCACAGAGTTACATCTTTCCTTCAGAAGCCTTTCGCTAAGGCTGTTCTTGTGGAATTGGCAAAGGATATTTGGAAGCCCATAGAGGGCTATGGTGAAAAAAGGCAATATCTTCCGTTCAAAACTGGAAAGAAACTTTCTGAGAAACTGCTCTGTGTTCTGTTAATTCATCTCACAGAGTTACATCTTTCCTTCCAGAAGCCTTTCCTTAAGGCTGTTCTTCTGGAATTGGCAAAGGATATTTGGAAGCCCATAGAGGGCTATGGTGAAAAGGAAATATCTTCCGTTCAAAACTGGAAGGAAGCTTTCTGAGAAACAGTTCTATGTTCTGTTAATTCATCTCACAGAGTTACATCTTTCCCTTCAAGAAGCCTTTCGCTAAGGCTGTTCTTGTGGAATTGGCAAAGGGATATTTGGAAGCCCATAGAGGTCTACGGTGAAAAAGGAAACATCTTCCTCTGAAAACTGGAAAGAAGCTTTCTGAGAAACTGCTCTGTGTTCTGTTAATTCACCTCACAGAGTTACATCTTTCCTTCAAGAAGCCTTTCGCTAAGGCTGTTCTTGCAAAATTGGCAAAGGATATTTGGAAGCCCATAGAGGCTATGGTGAAAAATATCTTCCGTTCAAAACTGGAAAGAATCTTTCTGAGAAACTGCTGTGTGTTCTGTTAATTCATCTCACAGAGTTACATCTTTCCCTTCAAGAAGCCTTTCGCTAAGGCTGTTCTTCTGGAATTGGCAAAGGAATATTTGGAAGCCCATAGAGGGCTATGGGGAAACAGGAAATATCTTCCGTTCAAAACTGGAAAGAAGCTTTCTGAGAAACTGCTGTGTGTTCTGTTAATTCATCTCACAGAGTTACATCTTTCCTTCAAGAAGCTTTTCGCTAAGGCTGTTCTTGTGGAATTGGCAAGTGATATTTGGAAGCCCTTAGAGGGCTATGGTGAAAAAGGAAATATCTTCCGTTCAAAACTGGAATGAAGCTTTCTGAGAAACTGCTGTGTGTCCTGTTAATTCATCTGACAGAGTTACATCTTACCCTTCAAGAAGCCTTTCACTAGGCTGTTCTTGTGGAATTGGCAAGGATATTTGAAGCCCATAGAGGGCTATGGTGAAAAAGGAAATATCTTCCGTTCAAAACTGGAAAGAAGCTTTCTGAGAAACTGCTGTGTGTTCTGTTACTTCATCTCACAGAGTTACATCTTTCCCTTCAAAAGCCTTTCGCTAAGGCTGTTCTTGTGGAATTGGCAAAGGATATTTGGAAGCCCATAGAGGCTATGGTGAAAAAGGAAATATCTTCCGTTCAAAACTGGAAAGAAGCTTTCTGAGAAACTGCTCTGTGTTCTGTTACTTCATCTCACAGAGTTACATCTTTCCCTTCCAGAAGCCTTTCGCTAAGGCTGTTCTTGTGGAATTGGTAAAGGGATATTTGGAAGCCCTTAGAGGGCTATGGTGAAAAAGGAAATATCTTCCGTTAAAAACTGGAAAGAAGCTTTCTGAGAAACTGCTCTGTGATCTGTTAATTCATCTCACAGAGTTACATCTTTCCCTTCAAGAAGCCTTTCGCTAAGGCTGTTCTTGTGGAATTGGCAAAGTGATATTTGGAAGCCCATAGAGGGCTATGGTGAAAAAGGAAATATCTTCCGTTCAAAACTGGAAAGAAGCTTTCTGAGAAACTGTTCTATGTTCTGTTAATTCATCTCACTGAGTTACATCGTTTCCTTCAAGCCTTTCGCCAAGGCTGTTCTTGTGGAATTGGCAAAGGGATATTTGGAACCGCTTAGAGGGCTATGGTGAAAAAGGAAATATCTTCCGTTAAAAACTGGAAAGAAGCTTTCTGAGAAACTGCTCTGTGTTCTGTTAATTCATCTCACAGAGTTACATCTTTCCGTTCAAGAAGCTTTTCGCTAAGGCTGTTCTTGTGGAATTAGCAAAGGATATTTGGAAGCCCATAGAGGGCTATGGTGAAAAAGGAAATATCTTCCGTTCAAAACTGGAAAGAAGCTTTCTGAGAAACTGCTCTGTGTTTTGTTAATTCATCTCACAGAGTTACATCTTTCCCTTCAAAGCCTTTCGCTAGAGCTGTTCTTGTGGAATTGGCAAAGGATATTTGGAAGCCCATAGAGGGCTATGGTGAAAAAGGAAATATCTTCCTTCAAACTGGAAAGAAGCTTGAGAAACTGCTCTGTGTTCTGTTAATTCATCTCACAGAGTTACATCTTTCTCTTCAAGAAGCCTTCGCTAAGGCTGTTCTTGTGGAATTGGCAAAGGATATTTGGAAGCCCATAGAGGGCTATGGTGAAAAGGAAATATCTTCCGTTAAACACTGGAAAGAAGCTTTCTGAGAAACTGCTGTGTGTTCTGTTAATTCATCTCACAGAGTTACATCTTTCCTTCAAGAAGCCTTTCGCTAAGGCTGTTCTTGTGGAATTGGCAAAGGATATTTGGAAGCCCATAGAGGCTATGGTGAAAAAGGAAATATCTTCCGCTCAAAACAGGAAAGAAGCTTTCTGAGAAAGTGCTCTGTGTTCTGTTAATTCATCTCACAGAGTTACATCTTTCCTTCAAGAAGCCTTTCGCTAGAGCTCTTCTTGTGGAATTGGCAAAGGGATATTTGGAAGCCCATAGAGGGCTATGGTGAAAAAAATATCTTCCTTCAAAACTGGAAAGAAGCTTTCTGAGAAACTGCTCTGTGTTCTGTTACTTCATCTCACAGAGTTACATCTTTCCTTCCAGAAGCCTTTCGCTAAGGCTGTTCTTGTGGAATTGGCAAAGTGATATTTGGAAGCCCATAGAGGGCTATGGTGAAAAAGGAAATATCTTCCGTTCAAAACTGGAAAGAAGCTTGAGAAACTGCTGTGTGTTCTGTTAATTCATCTCACAGAGTTACATCTTTCCCTTCAAGAAGCCTTTCACTAAGGCTCTTCTTGTGGAATTGGCAAGGATATTTGGAAGCCCATAGAGGGCTATGGTGAAAAGGAAATATCTTCCGTTCAAAACTGGAAAGAAGCTTTCTGAGAAACTGCTCTGTGTTCTCTTAATTCATCTCACAGAGTTACATCTTTCCTTCAGGGAGCCTTTCCTAGAGCTGTTCTTGTGGAATTGGCAAAGGATATTTGGAAGCCCATAGAGGGCTATGGTGAAAAAAATATCTTCCTTCAAAACTGGAAAGAAGCTTTCTGAGAAACTGCTCTGTGTTCTGTTACTTCATCTCACAGAGCTACATCTTTCCTTCCAGAAGCCTTCGCTAAGGCTGTTCTTGTGGAATTGGCAAAGTGATATTTGAAGCCCATAGAGGGCTATGGTGAAAAGGAAATATCTTCCGTTCAAAACTGGAAGAAGCTTTCTGAGAAACTGCTCTGTGTTCTGTTACTTCATCTCACAGAGTTACATCTTTCCTTCAAAAGCCTTTCCTAATGGTTTCTTGTGGAATTGGAAAGGATATTTGGAAGCCCATAGAGGGCTACCGTGAAAAGGAAATAACTTCCGCTCAGAAGTGGAAAGAACCTTTCTGAGAAACTGCTCTATGTTCTGTTAATTCATCTCACGGAGTTACATCTTTCCCTTCAAGAAGCCTTTCGCTAAGGCTGTTCCTGTGGAATTAGCAAAGGGATATTTGGAAGCCCATAGAGGCTATGGTGAAAAGGAAATATCTTCCGTTCAAAACTGGAAAAAGCTTTCTGAGAAACTGCTCTGTGTTCTATTACTTCATCTCACAGAGTTACATCTTTCCTTCAAGAGCCTTTCGCTAAGGCTGTTCTTGTGGAATTGGCAAAGGATATTTGGAAGCCCAGAGGCTATGGTGAAAAGGAAATATCTTCCGCTCAAAACTGGAAAGAAGCTTTCTGAGAAACTGCTCTGTGTTCTGTTAATTCATTTCACAGAGTTACATCTTTCCCTTCAAGAAGCCTTTCGCTAAGGCTGTTCTTGTGGAATTGGCAAAGGATATTTGGAAGCCCATAGAGGGCTATGGTGAAAAGGAAATATCTTCCTTTGAAAACTGGAAAGAAGCTTGAGAAACTGCTCTGTGTTCTGTTAATTCATCTCACAGAGTTACATCTTTCCCTTCAAGAAACCTTTCGCTAAGGCTGTTCTTGTGGAATTGGCAAAGTGATATTTGGAAGCCCATAGAGGGCTATGGTGAAAAAGAAATATCTTCCTTCAAAACTGGAAAGAAGCTTGAGAAACTGCTCTGTGTTCTGTTACATCTCACAGAGTTACATCTTTCCCTTCAAGAAGCCTTTCGCTAAGGCTGTTCTTGTGGAATTGGCAAAGGGATATTTGGAAGCCCATAGAGGGCTACGGTGAAAAAGGAAATATCTTCCTTTGAAAACTGGAAAGAAGCTTTCTGAGAAACTGCTCTGTGTTCTGTTAATTCACCTCACAGAGTTACATCTTTCCTTCAAGAAACCTTTCGCTAAGGCTGTTCTTGTGGAATTGGCAAAGTGATATTTGGAAGCCCATAGAGGGCTATGGTGAAAAGAAAATATCTTCCTTCAAAACTGGAAAGAAGCTTTCTGAGAAACTGCTCTGTGTTCTGTTACATCTCACAGAGTTACATCTTTCCCTTCAAGAAGCCTTTGCTAAGGCTGTTCTTGTGGAATTGGCAAAGTGATATTTGGAAGCCCATAGAGGCTACGGTGAAAAAGGAAATATCTTCCGTTCAAAACTGGAAAGAAGCTTTCTGAGAAACTGCTCTGTGTTCTGTTACTTCATCTCACAGAGTGACATCTTTCCTTCAAGCCTTTCGCTAAGGCTGTTCTTGTGGAATTGGCAAAGGATATTTGGAAGCCCATAGAGGCTATGGTGAAAAAGGAAATATCTTCCGTTCAAAACTGGAAAGAAGCTTTCTGAGAGACTGCTCTGTGTTCTGTTAATTCATCTCACAGAGTTACATCTTTCTCTTCCAGAAGCCTTTCGCTAAGGGTGTTCTTGTGGAATTTGCAAAGTGATATTTGGAAGCCCATAGAGGGCTACGGTGAAAAAGGAAATATCTTCCGTTCAAAACTGGATAGAAGCTTTCTGAGCAACTGCTCTGTGTACTGTTAATTCATCTCACAGAGTTACATCTTTCCCTTCAAGAAGCCTTTCGCTAAGGCTGTTCTTGTGGAATTGGCAAAGACATATTTGGAAGCCCATAGTGGGCTATGGTGAAAAAGGAAATATCTTCCGTTCAAAACTGGAAAGAAGCTTTCTGAGAAACTGCTCTGTGTTCTGTTACTTCATCTCACAGAGTTACATCTTTCCCTTCAAGAAGCCTTTCGCTAAGGCTATTCTTGTGGAATTGGCAAAGGGATATTTGGAAGCCCATAGAGGGCTATGGTGAAAAAGGAAATATCTTCCGTTCAAAACCGGAAAGAAGCTTTCTGAGAAACTGCGCTGTGTTCTGTTACTTCATCTCACAGAGTTACATCTTTCCCTTCAAGGAGCCTTTCGCTAAGGCTGTTCTTGTGGAATTGGCAAAGGGATATTTGGAAGCCCATAGAGGGCTATGGTGAAAAAGGAACTATCTTCCGTTCAAAACTGGAAAGAAGCTTTCTGAGAAACTGCTGTGTGTTCTGTTAATTCATCTCACAGAGTTACATCTTTCCCTTCAAGAAGCCTTTCGCTAAGGCTGTTCTTGTGGAATTGGCAAAGGGATATTTGGAAGCCCATAGAGGGCTATGGTGAAAAAGGAAATATCTTCCGTTCAAAACTGGAAAGAAGCTTTCTGAGAAAGTGCTCTGTGTTCTGTTAATTCATCTCACAGAGTTACATCTTTCCCTTCAAGCCTTTCGCTAAGGCTGTTCTTGTGGAATTGCAAAGGATATTTGGAAGCCCATAGAGGCTATGGTGAAAAAATATCTTCCGTTCAAAACTGGAAAGAAGCTTTCTGAGAAACTGCTCTGTGTTCTCTTACTTCATCTCACAGAGTTACATCTTTCCTTCAGAAGCCTTTCGCTAGGCTGTTCTTGTGGAATTGGCAAAGGGATATTTGGAAGCCCGTGAAAGGCAATGGTGAAAAGGAAATATCTTCCGCTCAAAACTGGAAAGAAGCTTTCTGAGAAACTGCTCTGTGTTCTGTTACTTCATCTCACAGAGTTACATCTTTCCCTTCAAGAAGCCTCTCGCTAAGGCTGTTCTTGTGGAATTGGCAAAGGGATATCTGGAAGCCCATAGAGGGCTACGGTGAAAAAGGAAATATCTTCCTTTCAAAACTGGATGGAAGCTTTCTGAGAAACTGCTCTGTGTTCTGTTAATTCACCTCACAGAGTTACATCTTTCCCTTCAAGAAGCCTTTCGCTAAGGCTGTTCTTGTGGAATTGGCAAAGGGATATTTGGAAGTCCATAGAGGGCTATGGTGAAAAAGGAAATATCTTCCGTTCAAAACTGGAAAGAAGCTTTCTGAGAAACTGCTCTATGTTCTGTTAATTCATCTCACAGAGTTACATCTTTCCCTTGAAGAAGCCTTTCGCTAAGCCTGTTCTTGTGGAATTGGCAAAGGGATATTTGGAAGCCCATAGAGGGCTATGGTGAAAAAGGAAATATCTTCCATTCAAAACTGGAAAGAATCTTTCTGAGAAACTGCTGTGTGTTCTCTTAATTCATCTCACAGAGTTACATCTTTCCCTTGAAGAAGCCTTTCGCTAAGGATGTTCTTGTGGATTTGGCAAAAGGATATTTGGAAGCCCTTAGAGGGCTATGGTGAAAAAGGAAATATCTTCCGTTCAAAACTGGAAAGAAACTTTCTGAGAAACTGCTCTGTGTTTTGTTAATTCATGTCACAGAGTTACATCTTTCCCTTCAAGAAGCCTTTCGCTAGAGCTGTTCTTGTGGATTGGCCAAGTGATATTTGGAAGTACATAGAGGGCTATGGTGAAAAAGGAAATATCTTCCTTTCGAAACTGGAAAGAAGCTTTCTGAGAGACTGCTCTGTGTTCTGTTACTTCATCTCACAGAGTTACATCTTTCCCTTCAAGAAGCCTTTCGCTAAGGCTGTTCTTGTGGAATTGGCAAAGTGATATTTGGAATCCCATACAGGTCTATGGTGAAAAAGGAAATATCTTCCGTTCAAAACTGGAAAGAAGCTTTCTGAGAAACTGCTGTGTGTTCTGTTAATTCATCTCACAGAGTTACATCTTTCCCTTCAAGAAGCCTTTCGCTAAGACTGTTCTTGTGGAATTGGCAAAGGGATATTTGGAAGCCCATAGAGGGCTATGGTGAAAAAGGAAATATCTTCCGTTCAAAACTGGAAAGAATCTTTCTGAGAAACTGCTGTATTCTGTTAATTCATCTCACAGAGTTACATCTTTCCTTCAAGAAGCCTTTCGCTAAGCTGTTCTTGTGGAATTGGCAAGGGATATTTGGAAGCCCATAGAGGGCTATGGTGAAAAATATCTTCCGCTCAAAACTGGAAAGAAGCTTTCATAGAAACTGTTCTATGTTCTGTTATTTCATCTCAGAGTTACATCTTTCCCTTCAAGAGCCTTTGCTAAGGCTGTTCTTGTGGAATTGGCAAAGGATATTTGGAAGTCCATAGAGGGCTATGGTGAAAAAGGAAATATCTTCCGCTCAAAACTGGAAAGAAGCTTTATGAGCAACTGCTCTGTGTTCTGTTAATTCATCTCACAGAGTTACATCTTTCCCTTCAAGAGCCTTTCGCTAGAGCTGTTCTTGTGGAATTGGCCAGGTGATATTTGGAAGCCCATAGACGGCTATGGTGAAAAAGGAAATATCTTCCTTCAAAACTGGAAAGAAGCTTGAGAAACTGCTCTGTGTTCTGTTAATTCATCTCACAGAGTTACATCTTTCCTTCAAGAAGCCTTTCGCCAAGGCTGTTCTTGTGGAATTGGCAAAGGATATTTGGAAGCCCATAGAGGGCTACGGTGAAAAAGGAAATATCTTCCGTTCAAAACTGGATAGAAGCTTTCTGAGAAACTGCTCTGTGTTCTGTTAATTCACCTCACAGAGTTACATCTTTCCTTCAAAAGACTTTCGCTAAGGCTGTTCTTGTGGAATTGGCAAAGGATATTTGGAAGCCCATAGGGGCAATGGTGAAAAAGGAAATATCTTCCGCTTCAAAACTGGAAAGAAGCTTTCTGAGAAACTGCTCTGTGTTCTGTTACTTCATCTCACAGAGATACATCTTTCCTTCAAAGCCTTCGCTAAGGCTGTTCTTGTGGAATTGGCAAAGGGATATTTGGAAGCCCATAGAGGGCTATGGTGAAAAGGCAATATCTTCCGCTCAAAACTGGAAAGAAGCTTGAGAAACTGCTCTGTGTTCTGTTAATTCATCTCACAGAGTTACATCTTTCCCTTCCAGAAGCCTTTCCTTAAGGCTGTTCTTCTGGAATTGGCAAAGGGATATTTGGAAGCCCATAGAGGGCTATGGTGAAAAAGGAAATATCTTCCGCTCAAAACTGGAAGAAGCTTTGAGAAACAGTTCTATGTTCTGTTAATTCATCTCACAGAGTTATATCTTTCCCTTCAAGAAGCCTTTCGCTAAGGCTGTTCTTGTGGAATTGGCAAAGGGATATTTGGAAGCCCATAGAGTTCTACGGTGACAAAGGAAACATCTTCCTTTGAAAACTGTAAAGAAGCTTTCTGAGAAACTGCTCTGTGTTCTGTTAATTCACCTCACAGAGTTACATCTTTCCATTCAAGAAGCCTTTCGCTAAGGCTGTTCTTGGAATTGGCAAAGGATATTTGGAAGCCCATAGAGGCTATGGTGAAAAAGGAACTATCTTCCGCTCAAAACTGGAAAGAATCTTTCTGAGAAACTGCTGTGTTCTGTTAATTCATCTCACAGAGTTACATCTTTCCTTCAAAGCCTTCCTTCGCTAAGGCTGTTCTTGTGGAATTGGCAAGGATATTTGGAAGCCCATAGGGGCAATGGTGAAAAAAATATCTTCCGTTCAAAACTGGAAAGAAGCTTTCTGAGAAACTGCTATGTGTTCTGTTACTTCATCTCACAGAGTTACATCTTTCCCCTCAAGAAGCCTTTCGCTAAGGCTGTTCTTGTGGAATTGGAAAGGGATATTTGGAAGCCCATAGAGGGCTATGGTGAAAAAGGAAATATGTTCCGTTCAAAACTGCAGAGAAGCTTTTTGAGAAACTGCTCTGTGTTCTGTTACTTCATCTCACAGAGTTACATCTTTCCCTTCAAGAAGCCTTTCGCTAAGGCTGTTCTTGTGGAATTGGCAAAGTGATATTTCGAAGCCCATAGAGGGCTATGGTGAAAAAGGAAGTATCTTCCGTTCAAAACTGGAAAGAAGCCTTCTGAGAAACTATCCTATGTTCTGTTAATTCATCTCACAGAGTTACATCTTTCCCTTCAAGAAGCCTTTCGCTAAGGCTGTTCTTGTGGAATTGGCAATGGAATATTTGGAAGCCCTTAGAGGGCTATGGGGAAACAGGAAATATCTTCCGTTCAAAACTGGAAAGAAGCTTTCTGAGAAACTGCTGTGTGTTCTGTTAATTCATCTCACAGAGTTACATCTTTCCCTTCAAGAAGCTTTTCGCTAAGGCTGTTCTTGTTTAATTGGCAAAGTGATATTTGGAAGCCCTTAGAGGGCTATGGTGAAAAAGGAAATATCTTCCGTTCAAAACTGGAAAGAAGCTTTCTGAGAAACTGCTGTGTGTCCTGTTAATTCATCTGGCAGAGTTACATCTTTCCCTTCAAGAAGCCTTTCGCTAGTGCTGTTCTTGTGGAATTGGCAAAGGGATATTTCGAAGCCCTTAGAGGGCTATGGTGAAAAAGGAAATATCTTCCGTTCAAAACTGGAAAGAAGCTTTCTGAGAAACTGCTGTGTGTTCTGTTACTTCATCTCACAGAGTTACATCTTTCTCTTCAAGGAGCCTTTCCAAGGCTGTTCTTGTGGAATTGGCAAAGGATATTTGAAGCCCATAGAGGGCTATGGTGAAGAAGGAAGTATCTTCCGTTGAAAACTGGAAAGAAGCTTTCTGAGAAACTGCTCTGTGTTTTGTTAATTCATGTCACAGAGTTACATCTTTCCCTTCAAGAAGCCTTTCGCTAGAGCTGTTCTTGTGGAATTGGCCAAGTGATATTTGGAAGTCCATAGAGGGCTATGGTGAAAAAGGAAATATCTTCCTTTCGAAACTGGAAAGAAGCTTTCTGAGAAACTGCTCTGTGTTCTGTTACTTCATCTCACAGAGTTACATCTTTCACTTCAAGAAGCCTTTCGCTAAGGCTGTTCTTGTGGAATTGGTAAAGGGATATTTGGAAGCCCTTAGAGGGCTATGGTGAAAAAGGAAATATCTTCCGTTCATAACTGGAAAGAAGCTTTCTGAGAAACTGCTCTGTGATCTGTTAATTCATCTCACAGAGTTACATCTTTCCCTTCAAGAAGCCTTTCGCTAAGGCTGTTCTTGTGGAATTGGCAAAGTGATATTTGGAAGCCCATAGAGGGCTATGGTGAAAAAGGAAATATCTTCCGTTCAAAACTGGAAAGAAGCTTTCTGAGAAACTGTTCTATGTTCTGTTAATTCATCTCACTGAGATACATCGTTTCCTTCAAGAAGCCTTTCGCTAAGGCTGTTCTCGTGGAATTGGCAAAGGGATATTTGCAACCCCATAGAGGGCTATGGTGAAAAAGGAAATATCTTCCGTTAAAAACTGGAAAGAAGCTTCTGAGAAACGGCTGTGTGTTCGGTTAATTCATCTCACAGAGTTACATCTTTCCGTTCAAGAAGCCTTTCGCTAAGGCTGTTCTTGTGGAATTGGCAAAGGGATATTTGGAAGCCCATAGAGGGCTATGTTGAAAAAGGAAATATCTTCCGTTCAAAACTGGAAAGAAGCTTTCTGAGAAACTGCTCTGTGTTCTGTTAATTCATCTCACAGAGTTACATCTTTCCTTCAAGCCTTTCGCTAGAGCTGTTCTTGTGGAATTGGCAAGGATATTTGGAAGCCCATAGAGGGCTATGGTGAAAAAGGAAATATCTTCCTTTCAAAACTGGAAAGAAGCTTTCTGAGAAACTGCTCTGTGTTCTGTTACTTCATCTCACAGTGCTACATCTTCCTTCAGAAGCCTTTAAAGGCTGTTCTTGTGGAATTGGCAAAGTGATATTTGAAGCCCATAGAGGGCTATGGTGAAAAAGGAAATATCTTCCGCTCAAAACTGGAAAGAAGCTTTCTGAGAAACTGCTCTGTGTTCTGTTACTTCATCTCACAGAGTTACATCTTTCCCTTCAAGAAGCCTTTCGCTAAAGCTGTTCTTGTGGAATTGGCAAAGGATATTTGGAAGCCCATAGAGGGCTATGGTGAAAAAGGAAATATCTTCCGTTCAAAACAGGAAAGAAGCTTTCTGAGAAAGTGCTCTGTGTTCTGTTAATTCATCTCACAGAGTTACATCTTTCCCTTCAAGAAGCCTTTCGCTAAGGCTGTTCTTGTGGAATTGGCAAAGGGATATTTGGAAGCCCATAGAAGGCTATGATGAAAAAGGAAATATCTTCCGTTCAAAACTGGAAAGAAGCTTTCTGAGAAACTGCTCTGTGTTCTCTTACTTCATCTCACAGAGTTACCTGTTTCCCTTCTAGGAGCCTTTCGCTAAGGCTGTTCTTGTGGAATTGGCAAAGGGATATTTGGAAGCCCGTAGGGGGCAATGGTGAAAAAGGAAATATCTTCCGTTCAAAACTGGAAAGAAGCTTTCTGAGAAACTGCTCTGTGTTCTGTTACTTCATCTCACAGAGTTACATCTTTCCTTCACAGCCTTTCGCTAGGCTGTTCTTGTGGAATTGGCAAAGGATATTTGGAAGCCCATAGAGGCTACGGTGAAAAAGGAAATATCTTCCTTCAAAACTGGATGGAAGCTTTCTGAGAAACTGCTCTGTGTTCTGTTAATTCACCTCACAGAGTTACATCTTTCCTTCAAGAAGCCTTTCGCTAAGGCTGTTCTTGTGGAATTGGCAAAGGGATATTTGGAAGCCCATAGAGGGCTATGGTGAAAAAGGAAATATCTTCCGTTCAAAACTGGAAAGAAGCTTTCTGAGAAACTGCTCTATGTTCTGTTAATTCATCTCACAGAGTTACATCTTTCCCTTGAAGAAGCCTTTCGCTAAGCCTGTTCTTGTGGAATTGGCAAAGGGATATTTGGAAGCCCATAGAGGGCTATGGTGAAAAAGGAAATATCTTCCCTTCAAAACTGGAAAGAATCTTTCTGAGAAACTGCTGTGTGTTCTCTTAATTCATCTCACAGAGTTACATCTTTCCCTTGAAGAAGCCTTTCGCTAAGGATGTTCTTGTGGAATTGGCAAAAGGATATTTGGAAGCCCATAGAGGGCTATGGTGAAAAAGGAAATATCTTCCGTTCAAAACTGGAAAGAAGCTTTCTGAGAAACTGCAATGTGTTTTGTTAATTCATGTCACAGAGTTACATCTTTCCCTTCAAGAAGCCTTTCGCTAGAGCTGTTCTTGTGGAATTGGCCAAGTGATATTTGGAAGTCCATAGAGGGCTATGGTGAAAAAGGAAATATCTTCCTTTCGAAACTGGAAAGAAGCTTTCTGAGAAACTGCTCTGTGTTCTGTTACTTCATCTCACAGAGTTACATCTTTCCCTTCAAGAAGCCTTTCGCTAAGGCTGTTCTTGTGGAATTGGCAAAGTGATATTTGCAAGCCCATACAGGTCTATGGTGAAAAAGGAAATATCTTCCGTTCATAACTGGAAAGAAGCTTTCTGAGAAACTGCTGTGTGTTCTGTTAATTCATCTCACAGAGTTATATCTTTCCGTTCAAGAAGCCTTTCGCTAAGACTGTTCTTGTGGAATTGGCAAAGTGATATTTGGAAGCCCATAGAGGGCTATGGTGAAAAAGGAAATATCTTCCGTTCAAAACTAGAAAGAATCTTTCTGAGAAACTGCTGTGTTCTGTTAATTCATCTCACAGAGTTACATCTTTCCCTTCAAGAAGCCTTTCGCTAAGGCTGTTCTTGTGGAATTGGCAATGTGATATTGGGCAGCCCATAGAGGGCTATGGTGAAAAAGGAAATATCTTCCGTTCAAAACTGGAAAGAAGCTTTCATAGAAACTGTTCTATGTTCTGTTAATTCATCTCGCAGAGTTACATCTTTCCCTTCAAGAAGCCTTTAGCTAAGGCTGTTCTTGTGGAATTGGCAAAGGTATATTTGGAAGTCCATAGAGGGCTGTGGTGAAAAAGGAAATATCTTCCGTTCAAAACTGGAAAGAAGATTTATGAGCAACTGCTCTGTGTTCTGTTACTTCATCTCACAGAGATACATCTTTCCCTTCCAAAAGCCTTTCGCTAAGGCTGTTCTTGTGGAATTGGCAAAGGGATATTTGGAAGCCCATAGAGGGCTATGGTGAAAAAGGCAATATCTTCCGTTCAAAACTGGAGAGAAGTTTTCTGAGAAACTGCTCTTTGTTCTGTTAATTCATCTCACAGAGTTACATCTTTCCCTTCCAGAAGCCTTTCGCTAAGGCTGTTCTTCTGGAATTGGCAAAGGGATATTTGGAAGCCCATAGAGGGCTATGGTGAAAAAGGAAATATCTTCCGTTCAAAACTGGAAGGAAGCTTTCTGAGAAACAGTTCTATGTTCTGTTAATTCATCTCACAGAGTTACATCTTTCCCTTCAAGAAGCCTTTCGCTAAGGCTGTTCTTTTGGAATTGGCAAAGGGATATTTGGAAGCCCATAGAGGTCTACGGTGAAAAAGGAAACATCTTCCTTTGAAAACTGCTAAGAAGCTTTCTGAGAAACTGCTCTGTGTTCTGTTAATTCACCTCACAGAGTTACATCTTTCCCTTCAAGAAGCCTTTCGCTAAGGCTGTTCTTGCAAAATTGGCAAAGGGATATTTGGAAGCCCATAGAGGGCTATGGTGAAAAAGGAACTATCTTCCGTTCAAAACTGGAAAGAATCTTTCTGAGAAACTGCTGTGTGTTCTGTTAATTCATCTCACAGAGTTACATCTTTCCCTTCAAGAAGCCTTTCGCTAAGGCTGTTCTTGTGGAATTGGCAAAGGGATATTTAGAATCCCATAGGGTGCAATGGTGAAAAAGGAAATATCCTCCGTTCAAAACTGGAAAGAAGCTTTCTGAAAAACTGCTCTGTGTTTTGTTAATTCATGTCACAGAGTTACGTCTTTCCCCTCAAGAAGCCTTTCTCTAGAGCTGTTCTTGTGGAATTGGCCAAGTGATATTTGGAAGTCCATAGAGGGCTATGGTGAAAAAGGAAATATCTTCCTTTCGAAACTGGAAAGAAGCTTTCTGAGAAACTGCTCTGTGTTCTGTTACTTCATCTCACAGAGTTACATCTTTCCCTTCAAGAAGCCTTTCGCTAAGGCTGTTCTTGTGGAATTAGCAAAGTGATATTTCAAGCCCATAGAGGGCTATGGTGAAAAAGGAAATATCTTCCGCTCAAAACTGGAAAAAGCTTTCTGAGAAACTGCTGTGTGTTCTGTTAATTCATCTCACAGAGTTATATCTTTCCCTTCAAGAAGCCTTCGCTAAGGCTGTTCTTGTGGAATTGGCAAAGTGATATTTGGAAGCCCATAGAGGCTATGGTGAAAAAGGAAATATCTTCCGTTCAAAACTGGAAAGAATCTTTCTGAGAAACTGCTCTGTGTTCTGTTAATTCATCTCACAGAGTTACATCTTTCCCTTCAAGAAGCCTTCGCTAAGGCTGTTCTTGTGGAATTGGCAAAGTGATATTTGGAAGTCCATAGAGGGCTATGGTGAAAAATATCTTCCGTTCAAAACTGGAAAGAAGCTTTCTGAGAAACTGTTCTATGTTCTGTTAATTCATCTCACAGAGTTACATCTTTCCTTCAAGAAGCCTTTCGCTAAGGCTGTTCTTGTGGAATTGGCAAAGGATATTTGGAAGTCCATAGAGGGCTATGGTGAAAAAGGAAATATCTTCCGCTCAAAACTGGAAAGAAGCTTTCTGAGCAACTGCTCTGTGTTCTGTTACTTCATCTCACAGAGTTACATCTTTCCTTCAAAAGCCTTTCGCTAAGGCTGTTCTTGTGGAATTGGCAAAGGGATATTTGGAAGCCCATAGAGGGCTATGGTGAAAAGGAAATATCTTCCGTTCAAAACTGGAAGAAGCTTTCTGAGAAACTGCTCTGTGTTCTGTTAATTCATCTCACAGAGTTACATCTTTCCTTCCAGAAGCCTTTCGCTAAGGCTGTTCTTGTGGAATTGGCAAAGGATATTTGGAAGCCCATAGAGGCTATGGTGAAAAAGGAAATATCTTCCGCTCAAAACTGGAAGGAAGCTTTCTGAGAAACAGTTCTATGTTCTGTTAATTCATCTCACAGAGTTACATCTTTCCTTCAAGAAGCCTTTCGCTAAGGCTGTTCTTTTGGAATTGGCAAAGGATATTTGGAAGCCCATAGAGGGCTACGGTGAAAAAGGAAATATCTTCCTTTCAAAACTGGAAGAAGCTTTCTGAGAAACTGCTCTGTGTTCTGTTAATTCACCTCACAGAGTTACATCTTTCCTTCAGAAGCCTTTCGCTAAGGCTGTTCTTGCAAAATTGGCAAAGGGATATTTGGAAGCCCATAGAGGGCTATGGTGAAAAAGGAAATATCTTCCGTTCAAAACTGGAAAGAATCTTTCTGAGAAACTGCTGTGTGTTCTGTTAATTCATCTCACAGAGTTACATCTTTCCCTTCAAGAAGCCTTTCGCTAAGGCTGTTCTTGTGGAATTGGCAAAGGGATATTTGGAAGCCCATAGAGGGCTATGGTGAAAAAGGAAATATCTTCCGTTCAAAACTGGAAAGAAGCTTTCTGAGAAACTGCTCTGTGTTTTGTTAATTCATGTCACAGAGTTACATCTTTCCCTTCAAGAAGCCTTTCGCTAGAGCTGTTCTTGTGGAATTGGCCAAGTGATATTTGGAAGTCCATAGAGGGCTATGGTGAAAAAGGAAATATCTTCCTTTCGAAACTGGAAAGAAGCTTTCTGAGAAACTGCTCTGTGTTCTGTTACTTCATCTCACAGAGTTACATCTTTCCCTTCAAGAAGCCTTTCGCTAAGGCTGTTCTTGTGGAATTGGCAAAGGGATATTTGGAAGCCCATAGAGGGCTATGGTGAAAAAGGAAATATCTTCCGTTCAAAACTGGAAAGAATCTTTCTGAGAAACTGCTCTATGTTCTGTTAATTCATCTCACAGAGTTACATCTTTCCTTCAAGAAGCTTTTCGCTAAGGCTGTTCTTGTGGAATTGGCAAAGGGATATTTGGAAGCCCATAGAGGGCTATGGTGAAAAAGGAAATATCTTCCGTTCAAAACTGGAAAGAAGCTTTCTGAGAAACTGCTCTGTGTTCTGTTACTTCATCTCACAGAGTTACATCTTTCCCTTCAAGAAGCCTTTCGCTAAGGCTGTTCTTGTGGAATTGGCAAAGTGATATTTGGAAGCCCATAGGGCTATGGTGAAAAAGGAAATATCTTCCGTTCAAAACTGGAAAGAAGCTTTCTGAGAAACTGCTCTGTGTTCTGTTAATTCATCTCACAGAGTTACATCTTTCCTTCAGAAGCCTTTCGCTAAGGCTGTTCTTGTGGAATTGGCAAAGGATATTTGGAAGCCCATAGAGGGCTATGGTGAAAAGGAAATATCTTCCGTTCAAAACTGGAAAGAAGCTTTCTGAGAAACTGTTCTATGTTCTGTTAATTCATCTCACTGAGTTACATCGTTTCCTTCAAGAAGCCTTTCGCTAAGGCTGTTCTTGTGGAATTGGCAAAGGGATATTTGGAAGCCCATAGAGGACTATGGTGAAAAAGGAAATATCTTCCGTTCAAAACTGGAAAGAAGCTTTCTGAGAAACTGCTCTGTGTTCTGTTACTTCATTTCACAGAGTTACATCTTTCCTTCAAGCCTTCGCTAAGGCTGTTCTTGTGGAATTGGCAAAGGGATATTTGGAAGCCCATAGAGGGCTACGGTGAAAAAGGAAATATCTTCCTTTCAAAACTGGATAGAAGCTTTCTGAGAAACTGCTCTGTGTTCTGTTAATTCACCTCACAGAGTTACATCTTTCCTTCAAAAGCCTTCGCTAAGGCTGTTCTTGTGGAATTGGCAAAGGGATATTTGGAAGCCCATAGAGGGCTATGGTGAAAAAGGAAATATCTTCCCTTCAAAACTGGAAAGAATCTTTCTGAGAAACTGCTCTGTGTTCTGTTACATCTCACAGAGTTACATCTTTCCCTTCAAGAAGCCTTTCGCTAAGGCTGTTCTTGTGGAATTGGCAAAGTGATATTTGGAAGCCCATAGAGGGCTACGGTGAAAAAGGAAATATCTTCCGTTCAAAACTGGAAAGAAGCTTTCTGAGAAACTGCTCTGTGTTCTGTTACTTCATCTCACAGAGTGACATCTTTCCCTTCAAAAGCCTTTCGCTAAGGCTGTTCTTGTGGAATTGGCAAAGGGATATTTGGAAGCCCATAGAGGGCTATGGTGAAAAGGAAATATCTTCCGTTCAAAACTGGAAGAAGCTTTCTGAGAGACTGCTCTGTGTTCTGTTAATTCATCTCACAGAGTTACATCTTTCCTTCAGAAGCCTTTCGCTAAGGCTGTTCTTGTGGAATTGGCAAAGTGATATTTGGAAGCCCATAGAGGGCTACGGTGAAAAAGGAAATATCTTCCGTTCAAAACTGGATAGAAGCTTTCTGAGCAACTGCTCTGTGTACTGTTAATTCATCTCACAGAGTTACATCTTTCCTTCAAAAGCCTTTCGCTAAGGCTGTTCTTGTGGAATTGGCAAAGTGATATTTGGAAGCCCATAGTGGGCTATGGTGAAAAAGGAAATATCTTCCGTTCAAAACTGGAAAGAAGCTTTCTGAGAAACTGCTCTGTGTTCTGTTACTTCATCTCACAGAGTTACATCTTTCCCTTCAAGAAGCCTTTCGCTAAGGCTGTTCTTGTGGAATTGGCAAAGGGATATTTGGAAGCCCATAGAGGGCTATGGTGAAAAAGGAAATATCTTCCGTTCAAAACTGGAAAGAAGCTTTCTGAGAGACTGCTCTGTGTTCTGTTAATTCATCTCACAGAGTTACATCTTTCCCTTCCAGAAGCCTTTCGCTAAGGCTGTTCTTGTGGAATTGGCAAAGTGATATTTGGAAGCCCATAGAGGGCTACGGTGAAAAAGGAAGTATCTTCCGTTCAAAACTGGATAGAAGCTTTCTGAGCAACTGCTCTGTGTACTGTTAATTCATCTCACAGAGTTACATCTTTCCCTTCAAGAAGCCTTTCGCTAAGGCTGTTCTTGTGGAATTGGCAAAGTGATATTTGGAAGCCCATAGTGGGCTATGGTGAAAAAGGAAATATCTTCCGTTCAAAACTGGAAAGAAGCTTTCTGAGAAACTGCTCTGTGTTCTGTTACTTCATCTCACAGGTTACATCTTTCCTTCAAAAGCCTTTCACTAAGGCTATTCTTGTGGAATTGGCAAAGTGATATTTGGAAGCCCATAGAGGGCTATGGTGAAAAATATCTTCCGTTCAAAACTGGAAAGAAGCTTTCTGAGAAACTGCTGTGTTCTGTTACTTCATCTCACAGAGTTACATCTTTCCCTTCAAAAGCCTTTCGCTAAGGCTGTTCTTGTGGAATTGGCAAAGGATATTTGGAAGCCCATAGAGGGCTATGGTGAAAAGGAAATATCTTCCGTTCAAAACTGGAAAGAAGCTTTCTGAGAAACTGCTGTGTGTTCTGTTAATTCATCTCACAGAGTTACATCTTTCCTTCAAAAGCCTTTCGCTAAGGCTGTTCTTGTGGAATTAGCAAAGGATATTTGGAAGCCCATAGAGGGCTATGGTGAAAAAGGAAATATCTTCCGTTCAAAACTGGAAAGAAGCTTTCTGAGAAACTGCTCTGTGTTCTGTTAATTCATCTCACAGAGTTACATCTTTCCTTCAAGCCTTCGCTAAGGCTGTTCTTGTGGAATTGGCAAAGGATATTTGGAAGCCCATAGAGGCTATGGTGAAAAAGGAAATATCTTCCGTTCAAAACTGGAAAGAAGCTTTCTGAGAAACTGCTCTGTGTTCTGTTACTTCATCTCACAGAGTTACATCTTTCCCTTCAAGAAGCCTTTCGCTAAGGCTGTTCTTGTGGAATTGGCAAAGGATATTTGGAAGCCCATAGAGGCTATGGTGAAAAAGGAAATATCTTCCGTTCAAAACTGGAAAGAAGCTTTCTGAGAAACTGCTCTGTGTTCTGTTACTTCATCTCACAGAGTTACATCTTTCCTTCAAGAAGCCTTTCGCTAAGGCTGTTCTTGTGGAATTAGCAAAGGGATATTTGGAAGCCCATAGAGGGCTACGGTGAAAAATATCTTCCTTTCAAAACTGGATAGAAGCTTTCTGAGAAACTGCTCTGTGTTCTGTTAATTCACCTCACAGAGTTACATCTTTCCTTCAAAAGCCTTTCGCTAAGGCTGTTCTTGTGGAATTGGCAAAGGATATTTGGAAGTCCATAGAGGGCTATGGTGAAAAAGGAAATATCTTCCGTTCAAAACTGGAAAGAAGCTTTCTGAGAAACTGCTCTATGTTCTGTTAATTCATCTCACAGAGTTACATCTTTCCCTTCAAGAAGCCTTCGCTAAGGCTGTTCTTGTGGAATTGGCAAAGGATATTTGGAAGCCCATAGAGGGCTATGGTGAAAAAGGAAATATCTTCCATTCAAAACTGGAAAGAATCTTTCTGAGAAACTGCTGTGTGTTCTGTTAATTCATCTCACAGAGTTACATCTTTCCCTTCAAGAAGCCTTTCGCTAAGGCTGTTCTTGTGGAATTGGCAAAGGATATTTGGAAGCCCATAGAGGGCTATGGTGAAAAAGGAAATATCTTCCGTTCAAAACTGGAAAAGCTTTCTGAGAAACTGCTGTGTGTTCTGTTAATTCATCTGACAGAGTTACATCTTTCCCTTCAAGAAGCCTTTCGCTAAGGCTGTTCTTGTGGAATTGGCAAGGGATATTTGGAAGCCCATAGAGGGCTATGGTGAAAAATATCTTCCGTTCAAAACTGGAAGAAGCTTTCTGAGAAACTGCTCTATGTTCTGTTAATTCATCTCACAGAGTTACATCTTTCCTTCCAGAAGCCTTTCGCTAAGGCTGTTCTTGTGGAATTGGCAAGGATATTTGGAAGCCCATAGAGGCTATGGTGAAAAAGGAAATATCTTCCGTTCAAAACTGGAAAGAAGCTTTCTGAGAAACTGCTCTGTGTTCTGTTAATTCATCTCACAGAGTTACATCTTTCCCTTCAAGAAGCCTTTCG
>JAKFHT010001850.1:0-22766 GCA_023783455.1 Erythrocebus patas | reverse complement strand
CTGTGAGATGAATTAACAGAACACAGAGCAGTTTCTCAGAAAGCTTCTTTCCTGTTTTGAGCGGAAGATATTTCCTTTTCACCATAGCCCTCTATGGGCTTCCAAATATCCTTTGCCAATTCCACAAGAACAGCCTTAGCGAAGGCTTCTAGAAGGGAAAGATGTAACTCTGTGAGATGAATTCACAGAACACAGAGCAGTTTCTCAGAAAGCTTCTTTCCAGTTTTGAGCGGAAGATATTTCCTTTTTACCATAGCCTCTATGGGCTTCCAAATATCCTTGCCAATTCCACAAGAGCAGCCTCAGCGAAAGGCTTCTTGAAGGAAAGATGTAACTCTGTGAGATGAATTAACAGAACACAGAGCAGTTTCTCAGAAAGCTTCTTTCCACTTTTGAACGGAAGATATTTCCTTTTCACCATAGCCCTCTATGGGCTTCCAAATATCCTTTGCCAATTCCACAAGAACAGCCTTAGCAAAGGCTTCTTGAAGGAAAGATGTAACTCTGTGAGATGAATTCACAGAACACAGAGCAGTTTCTCAGAAAGCTTCTTTCCAGTTTTGAGCGGAAGATATTTCCTTCTTCAATGGAGCCCTCTATGGGCTTCCAAATATCCTTTGCCAATTGCACAAGAACAGCCTTAGCGAAAGGACAGCCTTAGCGAAAGGCTTCTTGAAGTTAAAGATGTAACTATGTGAGATGAATTAACAGAACACAGAGCAGTTTCTCAGAAAGCTTCTTTCCAGTTTTGAACGGAAGATATTTCCTTTTCACCATAGCCCTCTATGGGCTTCCAAATATCCCTTTGCCAATTCCACAAGAACAGCCTTATGAAAGGCTTCTTGAGAGTTAAAGATGTAACTCTTTGGGATGAATTAACAGAACACAGAGCAGTTTCTCAGAAAGCTTCTTTCCAGTTTTGAACGGAAGATATTTCCTTTTCACCATATCCCTCTATGGCCTTCAAATATCCTTTGCCAATTCCACAAGAACAGCCTTAGCGAAGGCTTCTTGAAGGAAAGATGTAACTCTGTGAGATGAATTAACAGAACAAATAGCAGTTTCTCAAGCTTCTTTCCAGTTTTCAACGGAAGATATTTCCTTTTTCACCATAGCCCTCTATGGGCTTGAAATATCCTTTGCCAATTCCACAAGAACAGTCTTAGCGAAAGCAGCTTCTTGAAGGAAAGATGTAACTCTGTGAGATGAATTAACAGAACACAGAGCAGTTTCTCAGAAAGCTTCTTTCCAATTTTCAAAGGAAGATATTTCCTTTTTCACCATAGCCCTCTATGGGCTTCCAAATATCCTTTGCAATTCCACAAGAACAGCCATAGCGAAAGGCTTCTTGAAGGAAAGATGTAACTCTGTGAGATGAATTAACAGAACACAGAGCAGTTTCTCAGAAAGCTTCTTTCCAGTTTTGAGCGGAAGATATTTCCTTTCTCACCATAGCCCTCTGGGCTTCCAAATATCCCTTTGCCAATTCCACAAGAACAGCCTAGCGAAAGGCTTCTTGAAGGAAAGATGTAGCTCTGTGAGATGAATTAACAGAACACAGAGCAGTTTCTCAAGCTTCTTTCCAGTTTTGAAGCGGAAGATGTTTCCTTTTTCACCATATCCCTCTATGGCCTTCCAAATATCCCTTTGCCAATTCCACAAGAACAGCCTTAGCGAAAGGCTTCTTGAAGGAAAGATGTAACTCTGTGAGATGAATTAACAGAACACAGAGCAGTTTCTCAGAAAGCTTCTTTCCAGTTTTGAACGGAAGATATTTCCTTTTTCACCATAGCCCTCTATGGGCTTCCAAATATCGCTTTGCCAATTCCTCAAGAACAGCCTTAGCGAAAGGTTTCTTGAAGGGAAATATGTAACTCTGTGAGATGAATTAAGAGAACACAGAGCAGTTTCTCAGAAAGCTTTTTTCCAGTTTTCAACGGAAGATATTTCCTTTTTCACCATTGCCCTCTACGGGCTTCCAAATATCCCTTTGCCAATTCCACAAGAACAGCCTTAGCGAAAGGCTTCTAGAAGGGAAAGATATAACTCTGTGAGATGAATTAACAGAACACAGAGCAGTTTCTCAGAAAGCTTCTTTCCAGTTTTCAACGGAAGATATTTCCTTTTTCACCATAGCCCTCTATGGGCTTCCAAATATCCCTTTGCCAATACCACAAGAACAGCCTTAGCGAAAGGCTTCTTGAAGGGAAAGATGTAACTCTGTGAGATGAATTAACAGAACACAGAGCAGTTTCTCAGAAAGCTTCTTTCCAGTTTTCAACGGAAGATATTTCCTTTATCACCATAGCCCTCTATGGGTTTCCAAATATCCCTTTGCCAATTCCACAAGAACAGCCTTAGCGAAAGGCTTCTTGAAGTTAAAGATGTAACTATGTGAGATGAATTAACAGAACACAGAGCAGTTTCCAGAAAGCTTCTTTCCAGTTTTGAACGGAAGATATTTCCTTTTCACCATAGCCCTCTATGGGCTTCCAAATATCCTTAATTCCACAAGAACAGCCTTAGCGAAAGGCTTCTTGAAGTTAAAGATGTAACTCTTTGGGATGAATTAACAGAACACAGAGCAGTTTCTCAGAAAGCTTCTTTCCAGTTTTGAACGGAAGATATTTCCTTTTTCACCATATCCCTCTATGGCCTTCCAAATATCCCTTTGCCAATTCCACAAGAACAGCCTTAGCGAAAGGCTTCTTGAAGGGAAAGATGTAACTCTGTGAGATGAATTAACAGAACAAATAGCAGTTTCTCAGAAAGCTTCTTTCCAGTTTTCAACGGAAGATATTTCCTTTTTCACCATAGCCCTCTATGGGCTTCGAAATATCACTTTGCCAATTCCACAAGAACAGTCTTACCGAAACGCTTCTTGAAGGGAAAGATGTAACTCTGTGAGATGAATTAACAGAACACAGAGCAGTTTCTCAGAAAGCTTCTTTCCAATTTTCAAAGGAAGATATTTCCTTTTTCACCATAGCCCTCTATGGGCTTCCAAATATCCCTTTGCAAATTCCACAAGAACAGCCATAGCGAAAGGCTTCTTGAAGGGAAAGATGTAACTCTGTGAGATGAATTAACAGAACACAGAGCAGTTTCTCAGAAAGCTTCTTTCCAGTTTTGAACGGAAGATATTTCCTTTCTCACCATAGCCCTCTACGGGCTTCCAAATATCCCTTTGCCAATTCCACAAGAACAGCCTTAGCGAAAGGCTTCTTGAAGGGAAAGATGTAGCTCTGTGAGATGAATTAACAGAACACAGAGCAGTTTCTCAGAAAGCTTCTTTCCAGTTTTGAACGGAAGATATTTCCTTTTTCACCATATCCCTCTATGGGCTTCCAAATATCCCTTTGCAAATTCCACAAGAACAGCCATAGCGAAAGGCTTTGAAGGGAAAGATGTAACTCTGTGAGATGAATTAACAGAACACAGAGCAGTTTCTCAGAAAGCTTCTTTCCAGTTTTGAACGGAAGATATTTCCTTTCTCACCATAGCCCTCACGGGCTTCCAAATATCCCTTTGCCAATTCCACAAGAACAGCCTTAGCGAAGGCTTCTTGAAGGAAAGATGTAGCTCTGTGAGATGAATTAACAGAACACAGAGCAGTTTCTCAGAAAGCTTCTTTCCAGTTTTGAACGGAAGATATTTCCTTTTTCACCATATCCCTCTATGGGCTTCCAAATATCCCTTTGCCAATTCCACAAGAACAGCCTTAGCGAAAGGCTTTGAAGGGAAAGATGTAACTCTGTGAGATGAATTAACAGAACACAGAGCAGTTTCTCAGAAAGCTTCTTTCCAGTTTTGAACGGAAGATATTTCCTTTTTCACCATAGCCCTATGGGCTTCCAAATATCCTTTCCCAATTCCACAAGAACAGCCTTAGCGAAAGGCTCTTGAAGGAAATATGTAACTCTGTGTGATGAATTAACAGAACACAGAGCAGTTTCTCAGAAAGCTTCTTTCCAGTTTTGAAAGGAAGATATTTCCTTTTTCACCATAGCCCTCTATGGGCTTCCAAATATCGCTTTGCCAATTCCTAAAGAACAGCCTTAGCGCAAGGTTTCTTGAAAGGAAAGATGTAACTCTGTGAGATGAATTAACAGAACACAGAGCAGTTTCTCAGAAGGCTTCTTTCCAGTTTTGAACGGAAGATATTTCCTTTTTCACCGTAGCCCTCTATGGGCTTCCAAATATCCCTTTGCCAATTCCAAAAGAACAGCCTTAGCGGAAGGCATCTTGAAGGGAAATATGTAACTCTGTGAGATGAATTAACAGAACACAGAGCAGTTTCTCAGAAAGCTTCTTTGCAGTTTTCAACGGAAGTTATTTCCTTTTTCACCAGAGCCCTCTATGGGCTTCCAAATATCCTTGCAATTCCAAGAACAGCTTTACCGAAGGCTTCTTGAAGGAAAGATGTAACTCTGTGAGATGAATTAACAGAACACAGAGCAGTTTCAGAATGCTTCTTTCCAGTTTTCAACGGAAGGTATTTCCTATTTCACCATAGCCCTCTATGGGCTTCCAAATATCCCTTTGCCAATTCCACAAGAATAGCCTTAGAAGGAAAGGCTTTTGAAGGGAAAGATGTAACTCTGTGAGATGAATAAACAAAACACAGAGCAGTTTCTCAGAAAGCTTCTTTCCAGTTTTCAACGGAAGATATTTACTTTTCACCATAGCCTCTATGGGCTTCCAAATATCCTTTGCTAATTCCACAAGAACAGCCTTAGCGAAAGGCTTTTGAAGGAAAGATGTAACTCTGTGAGATGAATTAACAGAACACAGATCAGTTTCTCAGAAAGCTTCTTTCCGTTTTGAACGGAAGATATTTTCACCATAGCCCTCTATGGGCTTCCAAATATAGCTTTGCCAATTCCTCAAGAACAGCCTAAGCGAAAGGCTTCTTGAAGTTAAAGATGTAACTCTGTGAGATGAATTAACAGAACACAGAGCAGTTTCTCAGAAAGCTTCTTTCCAGTTTTCAACGGAAGATATTTCTTTTTCACCATAGCCCTCTATGGGCTTCCAAATATCCCTTTGCTAATTCCACAAGAACAGCCCATGCGAAAGGCTTCTTGAAGTTAAGATGTAACTCTGTGAGATGAATTAACAGAACACAGAGCAGTTTCTCAGAGCTTCTTTCCAGTTTTCAACGGAAGATATTTCTTTTTCACCATAGCCCTCTATGGGCTTCCAAATATCCCTTTGCCAATTCCACAACAACCTTGGCGCAAAGGCTTCTTGAAGGGAAAGATGTAACTCTGTGAGATGAATTAACAGAACACAGAGCAGCTCAGAAATCTTCTTTTGCAGTTTTCAACGGAAGATATTTCTTTTACACCAGAGCCCTCTATGGCTTCCAAATATCCCTTGCTAATTCCACAAGAACAGCCTTGTGAAAGGTTCTTGAAGGAAAGATGTAACTCTGTGAGATGAATTAACAAAACACAGACAGTTTCTCAGAAAGCTTCTTTCCAGTTTTCAACGGAAGATATTTCCTTTTTCACCATAGCCCTCTATGGCTTCCAACATCCCTTTCCCAATTCCACAAGAACAGCCTTAGTAGAAAACTGTGAAGGAAAGATGTAACTCTGTGAGATGAATTAACAGAACACAGAGCAGTTTCTCAGAAAGCTTCTTTCCAGTTTTGAAAGGAAGATATTTCCTTTTTCACAATAGCCCTCTATGGGCTTCCAAATATCGCTTTCCCAATTCCTCAAGAACAGCCTTAGCGAAGGGTTCTTGAAGGAAAGATGTAACTCTGTGAGATGAATTAACAGAACACAGAGCAGTTTCTCAGAAGGCTTCTCCAGTTTTGAACTGAAGATATTTCCTTTTTCACCATAGCCTCTATGGGCTTCCAAATATCCCTTTGCCAATTCCACAAGAACATCCTTAGCGTAAGGCTTCTTGAAGGAAAGATGTAACTCTGTGAGATGAATTAACAGAACACAGAGCAGTTTCTCAGAAAGCTTCTTTGCAGTTTTCAACGGAAGATATTCCTTTTTCACCAGAGCCCTCTATGTGCCCAAAATATCCCTTTGCCAATTCCACAAGAACAGCCTTAGCGAAGTTTTGAAGGGAAGATGTAACTCTGTGAGATGAATTAACAGGAACACAGAGCAGTTTCTCAGAAAGCTTCTTTCCAGTTTTCAACGGAAGGTATTTCCTTTTTCACCATAGCCTCTATGGGCTTCCAAATATCCTTTGCTAATTCCACAAGAACAGCCTTAAGCGAAAGGCTTCTTGAAGGAAAGATGTAACTCTGTGAGATGAATTAACAGAACACAGAGCAGTTTCTCAGAAAGCTTCTTCCAGTTTTGAACGGAAGATATTTCCTTTTTCACCATAGCCCTCTATGGCCTTCCAAATATCCCTTGCCAATTCCACAAGAACAGCCTTAGCGGAAGGCTTCTTGAAGGAAAAGATGTAACTCTGTGAGATGAATTAACAGAACACAGAGCAGTTTCTCGAAAGCTTCTTCCAGTTTTGAACGGAAGATATTTCCTTTCTCACCATAGCCCTCACGGCCTTCCAAATATCCCTTTGCCAATTCCACAAGAACAGCCTTAGCGAAAGGCTCTGCAGGGAAAGATGTAACTCTGTGAGATGAATTAACAGAACACAGAGCAGTTTCTCAGAAAGCTTCTTTCCAGTTTTCAACGGAAGATATTTCCTTTTTCACCATAGCCCTCTATGGGCTTCCAAATATCCCTTTCCCAATTCCACAAGAACAGCCTTAGCGAAAGGCTTCTTGAAGGGAAAGATGTAACTCTGTGAGATGAATTAACAGAACACAGAGCAGTTTCTCAGAAAGCTTCTTTCCAGTTTTGAAAGGAAGATATTTCCTTTTTCACAATAGCCCTCTATGGGCTTCCAAATATCGCTTTGCCAATTCCTCAAGAACAGCCTTAGCGAAAGGGTTCTTGAAGGGAAAGATGTAACTCTGTGAGATGAATTAACAGAACACAGAGCAGTTTCTCAGAAGGCTTCTTTCCAGTTTTGAACTGAAGATATTTCCTTTTTCACCATAGCCCTCTATGGGCTTCCAAATATCCCTTTGCCAATTCCACAAGAACATCCTTAGCGCAAGGCTTCTTGAAGGGAAAGATGTAACTCTGTGAGATGAATTAACAGAACACAGAGCAGTTTCTCAGAAAGCTTCTTTGCAGTTTTCAACGGAAGATATTTCCTTTTTCACCAGAGCCCTCTATGTGCTTCCAAATATCCCTTTGCCAATTCCACAAGAACAGCCTTAGCGAAAGGCTTCTTGAAGGGAAAGATGTAACTCTGTGAGATGAATTAACAGAACACAGAGCAGTTTCTCAGAAAGCTTCTTTCCAGTTTTCAACGGAAGGTATTTCCTTTTCACCATAGCCCTCTATGGGCTTCCAAATATCCTTTGCCAATTCCACAAGAACAGCCTTAGCGAAAGGCTTCTTGAAGGAAAGATGTAACTCTGTGAGATGAATTAACAGAACACAGAGCAGTTTCTCAGAAAGCTTCTTTCCAGTTTTGAACGGAAGATATTTCCTTTTTCACCATAGCCCTCTATGGCCTTCCAAATATCCTTTGCTAATTCCACAAGAACAGCCTTAGCGAAAGGCTTCTTGAAGGAAAGATGTAACTCTGTGAGATGAATTAACAGAACACAGAGCAGTTTCTCAGAAAGCTTCTTTCCAGTTTTGAACGGAAGATATTTCCTTTCTCACCATAGCCCTCACGGCCTTCCAAATATCCTTTGCCAATTCCACAAGAACAGCCTTAGCGAAAGGCTCTTGCAGGGAAAGATGTAACCTGTGAGATGAATTAACAGAACACAGAGCAGTTTCTCAGAAAGCTTCTTTCCAGTTTTGAACGGAAGATATTTCCTTTTTCACCATATCCCTCTATGGCCTTCCAAGTATCCTTTGCCAATTCCACAAGAACAGCCTTAGCGGAAAGGCTTCTTGAAGGAAAGATGTAACTCTGTGAGATGAATTAACAGAACACAGAGCAGTTTCTCAGAAAGCTTCTTTCCAGTTTTGAACGGAAGATATTTACTTTCACCATAGCCCTCTATGGGCTTCCAAATATCCTTTGCCAATTCCACAAGAACAGCCTTAGCGAAAGGCTTTTGAAGGGAAAGATGTAACTCTGTGAGATGAATTAACAGAACACAGAGCAGTTTCTCAGAAAGCTTCTTTCCAGTTTTGAACGGAAGATATTTCCTTTTTCACCATAGCCCTCTATGGGCTTCCAAATATCCCTTTGTAAATTCCACAAGAACAGCCATAGCGAAAGGCTTCTTGAAGGAAAGATGTAAGTCTGTGAGATGAATTAACAGAACACAGAGTTTCTCAGAAAGCTTTTTTCCAGTTTTGAAAGGAAGATATTTCCTTTTTCAACATAGCCCTCTATGGGCTTCCAAATATCCCTTGCTAATTCCACAAGAATAGCCTAGCTAAAGGCTTCTTGAAGGAAAGATGTAACTCTGTGAGATGAATTAACAGAACACAGAGCAGTTTCTCAGAAAGCTTCTTTCCAGTTTTGAAAGGAAGATATTTCCTTTTCGCCATAGCCCTCTATGGGCTTCCAAATATCCCTTTGCCAATTCCACAAGAACAGCTTTGAACCGAAAGGCTTTTGAAGGGAAAGATGTAACTGTGTGAGATGAATTAACAGAACCCAGAGCAGTTTCTCAGAAAGCTTCTTGCAGTTTTCAACGGAAGATATTTCCTTTTCACCAGAGCCCTATGGGCTTCCAAATATCCCTTTGCCAATTCCAGAAGAACAGCCTTAGCGAAAGGCTTCTTGAAGGGAAAGATGTAACTCTCTGAGATGAATTAACAGAACACAGAGCAGTTTCTCAGAAAGCTTCTTTCCAGTTTTCAACGGAAGGTATTTCCTTTTTCACCATAGCCCTCTATGGGCTTCCAAATATCCCTTTGCCAATTCCACAAGAACAGCCTTAGCGAAAGGCTTCTTGAAGGGAAAGATGTAACTCTGTGAGATGAATTACCAGAACACAGAGCAGTTTCTCAGAAAGCTTCTTTCCAGTTTTGAACGGAAGATATTTCCTTTTTCACCATAGCCCTCTAGGGCCTTCCAAATATCCCTTTGCCAATTCCACAAGAACAGCCTTAGCGAAAGGCTTCTTGAAGGGAAAGATGTAACTCTGTGAGATGAATTAACGGAACACAGATCAGTTTCTCAGAAAGCTTCTTTCCGGTTTTGAACGGAAGATATTTCCTTTTTCTCCATAACCCTCTATGGCCTTCCAAATATCCCTTTGCCAATTCCACAAGAACAGCCTTAGCGAAAGGCTTCTTGAAGGGAAAGATGTAACTCTGTGAGATGAATTAACAGAACACAGAGCAGTTTCTCAGAAAGCTTCTTTCCAGTTTTCAACGGAATATATTTCCTTTTTCACCATAGCCCTCTACGGGCTTCCAAATATCACTTTGCCAATTCCACAAAAACAGCCTTAGCGAAAGGCTTCTTGAAGGGAAAGATGTAACTCTGTGAGATGAATTAACAGAACACAGAGCAGTTTCTCAGAAAGCTTCTTTCCAGTTTTGAACGGAAGATATTTCCTTTTTCACCATAGCCCTCTATGGGCTTCCAAATATCCCTTTGCCAATTCCCCAAGAACAGCCTTATCGAAAGGCTTATTGAAGGGAAAGATGTAACTCTGTGAGATGAATTAACAGAACACAGAGCAGTTTCTCAGGAAGCTTCTTTCCAGTTTTGAAAGGAAGATATTTCCTTTTTCACCATAGCCCTCTATGGGCTTCCAAATATCCCTTTGCCAATTCCACAAGAACAGCGTAAGCGAAAGGCTTCTTGAAGTTAAAGATGTAACTGTGTGAGATGAATTAACAGAACACAGAGCAGTTTCTCAGAAAGCTTCTTTCCAGTTTTGAACGGAAGATATTTCCTTTTTCACCCTAGCCCTCTACGGGCTTCCAAATATCCCTTTGCCAATTCCACAAAAACAGCCATAGCGAAAAGATTCTTGAAGGAACAGATGTAACTCTGTGAGATGAATTAACAGAACACAGAGCAGTTTCTCAGAAAGCTTCTTTCCAGTTTTGAACGGAAGATATTTCCTTATTCACCATTGCCATCTATGTGCTTCCAAATATCCCTTTGCCAATTCCACAAGAACAGCCTTATCGAAAGGCTTCTTGAAGGAAAAGATGTAACTCTGTGAGATGAATTAACAGAACACAGAGCAGTTTCTCAGAAAGCTTCTTTCCAATTTTGAACGGAAGATATTTCCTTTTTCACCATAGCCCTCTATGGGCTTCCAAATATCCCTTTGCCAATTCAACAAGAACAGCCTTAGCGAAAGGCTTCTCGAAGGGAAAGATGTAACTCTGTGAGATGAATTAACAGAACACAGAGCAGTTTCTCAGAAAGCTTCTTTCCAATTTTGAACGGAAGATATTTCCTTTTCACCATAGCCCTATGGGCTTCCAAATATCCCTTTGCCAATTCCACAAGAACAGCCTTAGCGAAAGGCTTTTGAAGGGAAAGATGTAACTCTTGAGATGAATTAACAGAACACAGAGCAGTTTCTCAGAAAGCTTCCTTCCAGTTTTCAACGGAAGATATTTCCTTTTCACCATAGCCCTCTATGGGCTTCCAAATATCCTTGCCAATTCCCCAAGAACAGCCTTAGCGAAGGCTTTGAAGTTAAAGATGTAACTCTGTGAGATGAATTAACAGAACACAGAGCAGTTTCTCAGAAAGCTTCTTTCCAGTTTTGAACGGAAGATATTTCCTTTCTCACCATAGCCCCTCACGGGCTTCCAAATATCCTTTGCCAATTCCACAAGAACAGCCTTAGCGACAGGCTTCTTGAAGGAAAGATGTAACTCTGTGAGATGAATTAACAGAACACAGAGCAGTTTCTCAGAAAGCTTCTTTCCAGTTTTGAACGGAAGATATTTCCTTTTCACCATATCCTCTATGGCCTTCCAAGTATCCCTTTGCCAATTCCACAAGAACAGCCTTAGCGAAAGGCTTCTTGAAGGAAAGATGTAACTCTGTGAGATGAATTAACAGAACACAGAGCAGTTTCTCAGAAAGCTTCTTTCCAGTTTTCACGGAAGATATTTCCTTTTCACCATAGCCCTCTATGGGCTTCCAAATATCCTTTGCCAATTCAACAAGAACAGCCTTAGCGAAAGGCTTCTTGAAGGGAAAGATGTAACTCTGTGAGATGAATTAACAGAACACAGAGCAGTTTCTCAGAAAGCTTCTTTCCAATTTTGAACGGAAGATATTTCCTTTTCACCATAGCCCTCTATGGGCTTCCAAATATCCTTTGCCAATTCCACAAGAACAGCCTTAGCGAAAGGCTTTGAAGGGAAAGATGTAACTCTGTGAGATGAATTAACAGAACACAGAGCAGTTTCTCAGAAAGCTTCTTCCAGTTTTCAACGGAAGATATTTCCTTTTCACCATAGCCCTCTATGGGCTTCCAAATATCCCTTTGCCAATTCCACAAGAACAGCCTTAGCGAAAGGCCTTGAAGTTAAAGATGTAACTCTGTGAGATGAATTAACAGAACACAGAGCAGTTTCTCAGAAAGCTTCTTTCCAGTTTTGAACGGAAGATATTTCCTTTCACACCATAGCCCTCTACGGGCTTCCAAATATCCCTTTGCCAATTCCACAAGAACAGCCTTAGCGACAGGCTTCTTGAAGGGAAAGATGTAACTCTGTGAGATGAATTAACAGAACACAGAGCAGTTTCTCAGAAAGCTTCTTTCCAGTTTTGAACGGAAGATATTTCCTTTTTCACCATATCCCTCTATGGCCTTCCAAGTATCCCTTTGCCAATTCCACAAGAACAGCCTTAGCGAAAGGCTTCTTGAAGGGAAAGATGTAACTCTGTGAGATGAATTAACAGAACACAGAGCAGTTTCTCAGAAAGCTTCTTTCCAGTTTTCAACGGAAGATATTTCTTTTTCACCATAGCCCTCTATGGGCTTCCAAATATCCCTTTCCAATTCCACAAGAACAGCCTTAGCGAAAGGCTTTGAAGGGAAAGATGTAACTCTGTGAGATGAATTAACAGAACACAGAGCAGTTTCTCAGAAAGCTTCTTTCCAGTTTTGAAAGGAAGATATTTCCTTTTCACCATAGCCCTATGGGCTTCCAAATATCCCTTTGCCAATTCCACAAGAACAGCCTTAGCGCAAAGGTTTCTTGAAGGAAAGATGTAACTCTGTGAGATGAATTAACAGAACACAGAGCAGTTTCTCAGAAAGCTTCTTTCCAGTTTTGAACGGAAGATATTTCCTTTTTCACCATAGCCCTCTATGGGCTTCCAAATATCCCTTTGCTAATTCCACAAGAACAGCCTTAGCGAAGGCTTCTTGAAGGAAAGATGTAACTCTGTGAGAAGAATTAACAGAACACAGAGCAGTTTCTCAGAAAGCTTTTTCCAGTTTTCAACGGAAGATATTTCCTTTTTCACCAGAGCCCTCTATGGGCTTCCAAATATCCCTTTGCCAATTCCACAAGAACAGCTTTACTAAAGGCTTCTTGAAGGAAAGATGTAACTCTGTGAGATGAATTAACAGAACACAGAGCAGTTTCTCAGAAAGCTTCTTTCCAGTTTTCAACGGAAGATTTCCTTTTTCACCATAGCCCTCTATGGGCTTCCAAATATCCTTTGCCAATTCCACAAGAATAGCCTAGCGAAAGGCTTCTTGAAGGAAAGATGTAACTCTGTGAGATGAATTAACAGAACACAGAGCAGTTTCTCAGCTTCTTTCCAGTTTTGAACGGAAGATATTTCCTTTTTCACCATAGCCCTCAATGGGCTTCCAAATATCCCTTTGCTAATTCCACAAGAACAGCCTTAGCGAAAGGCTTTGAAGGAAAGATGTAACTCAGATGAATTAACAGAACACAGAGCAGTTTCTCAGAAAGCTTCTTTCCAGTTTTGAACGGAAGATATTTCCTTTTTCACCATAGCCCTCATGGGCTTCCAAATATCCCTTGCTAATTCCTCAAGAACAGCCTTAGCGAAAGGTTTCTTGAAGGAAAGATGTAACTCTGTGAGATGAATTAAGAGAACACAGAGCAGTTTCTCAGAAAGCTTTTTCCAGTTTTGAACGGAAGATATTTCCTTTTTCACCATAGCCCTCTATGGGCTTCCAAATATCACTATGCCAATCCCACAAGAACAGCCTTAGCGAAAGGCTTTGAAGGGAAAGATGTAATTCTGTGAGATGATTTAACAGAACAGAGAGCAGTTTCTCAGAAAGCTTTTTCCAGTTTTGAACGAAGATATTTCCTTTTTCACCATAGCCCTCTATGGGCTTCCAAATATCCTTTGCCAATTCCACAAGAACATCCTTAGCGAAAGGCTTTGAAGGGAAAGATGTAACTCTGTGAGATGAATTAACAGAACACAGAGCAGTTTCTCAGAAAGCTTCTTCCAGTTTTGAACGGAAGATATTTCCTTTTTCACCATAGCCCTCTATGGGCTTCCAAATATCACTTTGCCAATTCCACAAGAACAGTCTTAGCTTAAAGGCTTCTTGAAGGGAAAGATGTAACTCTGTGAGATGAATTAAGAGAACACAGAGCAGTTTCTCAGAAAGCTTCTTTCCAGTTTTGAACGGAAGATATTTCCTTTTCACCATAGCCCTCACGGGCTTCCAAATATCCCTTTGCTAATTCCACAAGAACAGCCTTAGCGAAAGGCTTCTTGAAGGAAAGATGTAACTCTGTGAGATGAATTAACAGAACACAGAGCAGTTTCTCAGAAAGCTTCTTTCCAGTTTTGAACGAAGATATTTCCTTTTCACCATAGCCCTATGGCCTTCCAAGTATCCCTTGCCAATTCCACAAGAACAGCCTTAGCGAAAGGCTTCTTGAAGGGAAAGATGTAACTCTGTGAGATGAATTAACAGAACACAGAGCAGTTTCTCAGAAAGCTTCTTTCCAGTTTTCACGGAAGATATTTCCTTTTTCACCATAGCCCTCTATGGGCTTCCAAATATCCCTTTCCCAATTCCACAAGAACAGCCTTAGCGAAAGGCTTCTTGAAGGGAAAGATGTAACTCTGTGAGATGAATTAACAGAACACAGAGCAGTTTCTCAGAAAGCTTCTTTCCAGTTTTGAAAGGAAGATATTTCCTTTTTCACCATAGCCCTCTATGGGCTTCCAAATATCGCTTTGCCAATTCCTCAAGAACAGCCTTAGCGCAAGGTTTCTTGAAGGGAAAGATGTAAATCTGTGAGATGAATTAACAGAACACAGAGCAGTTTCTCAGAAGGCTTCTTTCCAGTTTTGAACGGAAGATATTTCCTTTTTCACCGTAGCCCTCTATGGGCTTCCAAATATCCCTTGCCAATTCCAAAAGAACAGCCTTAGCGAAGGCTTCTTGAAGGAAAGATGTAACTCTGTGAGATGAATTAACAGAACACAGAGCAGTTTCTCAGAAAGCTTCTTTCCAGTTTTGAACGGAAGATATTTCCTTTTCACCAGAGCCCTCTATGGGCTTCCAAATATCCTTTGCCAATTCCACAAGAACAGCTTTACCGAAAGGTTTCTTGAAGGAAAGATGTAACTCTGAGATGAATTAACAGAACACAGAGCAGTTTCTCAGAATGCTTCTTTCCAGTTTTCAACGGAAGGTATTTCCTTTTTCACCATAGCCCTCTATGGGCTTCCAAATATCCTTTGCCAATTCCACAAGAACAGCGTAGCGAAAGGCTTCTTGAAGGAAAGATGTAACTGTGTGAGATGAATTAACAGAACACAGAGCAGTTTCTCAGAAAGCTTCTTTCCAGTTTTGAACGGAAGATATTTCCTTTTTCACCCTAGCCCTCTACGGGCTTCCAAATATCCCTTTGCCAATTCCACAAAAACAGCCAAAGCGAAAAGATTCTTGAAGGAAAAGATGTAACTCTGTGAGATGAATTAACAGAACACAGAGCAGTTTCTCAGAAAGCTTCTTTCCGGTTTTGAACGGAAGATATTTCCTTTTTCACCATAGCCCTCTATGGGCTTCCAAATATCGCTTTGCCAATTCCTCAAGAACAGCCTTAGCGAAAGATTTCTTGAAGGGAAAGATGTAACTCTGTGAGATGAATTAAGAGAACACAGAGCAGTTTCTCAGAAAGCTTCTTTCCAGTTTTGAACGGAAGATATTTCCTTTTTCTCCATAGCCCTCTATGGGCTTCCAAATATCACTATGCCAATTCCACAAGAACAGCCTTAGCGAAAGGCTTCTTGAAGGGAAAGATGTAATTCTGTGAGATGATTTAACAGAACAGAGAGCAGTTTCTCAGAAAGCTTCTTTCCAGTTTTGAACGGAAGATATTTCCTTATTCACCATAGCCATCTATGTGCTTCCAAATATCCCTTTGCCAATTCCACAAGAACAGCCTTATCGAAAGGCTTCTTGAAGGAAAAGATGTAACTCTGTGAGATGAATTAACAGAACACAGAGCAGTTTCTCAGAAAGCTTCTTTCCAGTTTTGAACGGAAGATATTTTTATTCACCATTGCCATCTATGGCTTCCAAATATCCTTTGCCAATTCCACAAGAACAGCCTTATCGAAAGGCTTCTTGAAGGAAAAGATGTAACTCTGTGAGATGAATTAACAGAACACAGAGCAGTTTCTCAGAAAGCTTCTTTCCAATTTTGAACGGAAGATATTTCCTTTTTCACCATAGCCCTCTATGGGCTTCCAAATATCCTTTGCCAATTCAACAAGAACAGCCTTAGCGAAAGGCTTCTCGAAGGGAAAGATGTAACTCTGTGAGATGAATTAACAGAACACAGAGCAGTTTCTCAGAAAGCTTCTTTCCAATTTTGAACGGAAGATATTTCCTTTTTCACCATAGCCCTCTATGGGCTTCCAAATATCCTTTGCTAATTCCACAAGAACAGCCTTAGCGAAAGGCTTTTGAAGGAAAGATGTAACTCTTTGAGATGAATTAACAGAACACAGAGCAGTTTCTCAGAAAGCTTCCTTCCAGTTTTGAACGGAAGATATTTCCTTTTTCACCATAGCCCTCTATGGGCTTCCAAATATCCTTTGCCAATTCCACAAGAACAGCCTTAGCGAAAGGCTTCTTGAAGTTAAAGATGTAACTCTGTGAGATGAATTAACAGAACACAGAGCAGTTTCTCAGAAAGCTTCTTTCCAGTTTTGAACGGAAGATATTTCCTTTCTCACCATAGCCCTCTCACGGGCTTCCAAATATCCTTTGCCAATTCCACAAGAACAGCCTTAGCGACAGGCTTCTTGAAGGAAAGATGTAACTCTGTGAGATGAATTAACAGAACACAGAGCAGTTTCTCAGAAAGCTTCTTTCCAGTTTTGAACGGAAGATATTTCCTTTTCACCATATCCTCTATGGCCTTCCAAGTATCCTTTGCCAATTCCACAAGAACAGCCTTAGCGAAGGTTTCTTGAAGGGAAAGATGTAACTCTGTGAGATGAATTAACAGAACACAGAGCAGTTTCTCAGAAAGCTTCTTTCCAGTTTTCACGGAAGATATTTCCTTTTTCACCATAGCCCTCTATGGGCTTCCAAATATCCCTGCCAATTCCAACAAGAACAGCCTTAGCGAAAGGCTTCTCGAAGGGAAAGATGTAACTCTGTGAGATGAATTAACAGAACACAGAGCAGTTTCTCAGAAAGCTTCTTTCCAATTTTGAACGGAAGATATTTCCTTTTCACCATAGCCCTCTATGGGCTTCCAAATATCCCTTTGCCAATTCCACAAGAACAGCCTTAGCGAAGGCTTTGAAGGAAAGATGTAACTCTTTGAGATGAATTAACAGAACACAGAGCAGTTTCTCAGAAAGCTTCTTCCAGTTTTCAACGGAAGATATTTCCTTTTCACCATAGCCCTCTATGGGCTTCCAAATATCCCTTTGCCAATTCCACAAGAACAGCCTTAGCGAAGGCTTCTGAAGTTAAAGATGTAACTCTGTGAGATGAATTAACAGAACACAGAGCAGTTTCTCAGAAAGCTTCTTTCCAGTTTTGAACGGAAGATATTTCCTTTCACACCATAGCCCTCTACGGGCTTCCAAATATCCCTTTGCCAATTCCACAAGAACAGCCTTAGCGACAGGCTTCTTGAAGGGAAAGATGTAACTCTGTGAGATGAATTAACAGAACACAGAGCAGTTTCTCAGAAAGCTTCTTTCCAGTTTTGAACGGAAGATATTTCTTTTTCACCATATCCTCTATGGCCTTCCAAGTATCCCTTTGCCAATTCCACAAGAACAACCTTAGCGAAAGGCTTGAAGGAAAGATGTAACTCTGTGAGATGAATTAACAGAACACAGAGCAGTTTCTCAGAAAGCTTCTTTCCAGTTTTCACGGAAGATATTTCCTTTTTCACCATAGCCCTCTATGGGCTTCCAAATATCCCTTTCCCAATTCCACAAGAACAGCCTTAGCGAAAGGCTTCTTGAAGGGAAAGATGTAACTCTGTGAGATGAATTAACAGAACACAGAGCAGTTTCTCAGAAAGCTTCTTTCCAGTTTTGAAAGGAAGATATTTCCTTTTTCACCATAGCCCTCTATGGGCTTCCAAATACCGCTTTGCCAATTCCTCAAGAACAGCCTTAGCGCAAGGTTTCTTGAAGGGAAAGATGTAACTCTGTGAGATGAATTAACAGAACACAGAGCAGTTTCTCAGAAGGCTTCTTTCCAGTTTTGAACGGAAGATATTTCCTTTTTCACCGTAGCCCTCTATGGGCTTCCAAATATCCCTTTGCCAATTCCAAAAGAACAGCCTTAGCGCAAGGCTTCTTGAAGGGAAAGATGTAACTCTGTGAGAAGAATTAACAGAACACAGAGCAGTTTCTCAGAAAGCTTCTTTGCAGTTTTCAACGGAAGATATTTCCTTTTTCACCAGAGCCCTCTATGGGCTTCCAAATATCCCTTTGCCAATTCCACAAGAACAGCTTTACCGAAAGGCTTCTTGAAGGGAAAGATGTAACTCTGTGAGATGAATTAACAGAACACAGAGCAGTTTCTCAGAATGCTTCTTTCCAGTTTTCAACGGAAGGTATTTCCTTTTTCACCATAGCCCTCTATGGGCTTCCAAATATCCCTTTGCCAATTCCACAAGAATAGCCTTAGCGAAGGCTTTTGAAGGAAAGATGTAACTCTGTGAGATGAATTAACAGAACACAGAGCAGTTTCTCAGAAAGCTTCTTTCCAGTTTCGAACGGAAGATATTTACTTTTTCACCATAGCCCTCAATGGGCTTCCAAATATCCCTTTGCCAATTCCACAAGAACAGCCTTAGCGAAAGGCTTCTTGAAGGGAAAGATGTAACTCTGTGAGATGAATTAACAGAACACAGTTCAGTTTCTCAGAAAGCTTCTTTCCGGTTTTGAACGGAAGATATTTCCTTTTTCACCATAGCCCTCTATGGGCTTCCAAATATCGCTTTGCCAATTCCTCAAGAACAGCCTTAGCGAAAGGTTTCTTGAAGGGAAAGATGTAACTCTGTGAGATGAATTAAGAGAACACAGAGCAGTTTCTCAGAAAGCTTTTTCCAGTTTGGAACGGAAGATATTTCCTTTTTCTCCATAGCCCTCTATGGGCTTCCAAATATCACTATGCCAATCCCACAAGAACAGCCTTAGCGAAAGGCTTCTTGAAGGGAAAGATGTAATTCTGTGAGATGATTTAACAGAACAGAGAGCAGTTTCTCAGAAAGCTTCTTTCCAGTTTTGAACGGAAGATATTTCCTTTTTCACCATAGCCCTCTATGGGCTTCCAAATATCCCTTTGCCAATTCCACAAGAACAGCCTTAGCGAAAGGCTTTGAAGGAAAGATGTAACTCTGTGAGATGAATTAACAGAACACAGAGCAGTTTCTCAGAAAGCTTCTTTCCAGTTTTGAACGGAAGATATTTCCTTTTTCACCATAGCCCTCTATGGGCTTCGAAATATCACTTTGCCAATTCCACAAGAACAGTCTTAGCGAAAGGCTTCTTGAAGGGAAAGATGTAACTCTGTGAGATGAATTAAGAGAACACAGAGCAGTTTCTCAGAAAGCTTCTTTCCAGTTTTGAACGGAAGATATTTCCTTTCTCACCATAGCCCTCTACGGGCTTCCAAATATCCCTTTGCCAATTCCACAAGAACAGCCTTAGCGAAAGGCTTCTTGAAGGGAAAGATGTAACTCTGTGAGATGAATTAACAGAACACAGAGCAGTTTCTCAGAAAGCTTCTTTCCAGTTTTGAACGGAAGATATTTCCTTTTTCACCATAGCCCTCTATGGCCTTCCAAGTATCCCTTTGCCAATTCCACAAGAACAGCCTTAGCGAAAGGCTTCTTGAAGGGAAAGATGTAACTCTGTGAGATGAATTAACAGAACACAGAGCAGTTTCTCAGAAAGCTTCTTTCCAGTTTTCACGGAAGATATTTCCTTTTTCACCATAGCCCTCTATGGGCTTCCAAATATCCCTTTCCCAATTCCACAAGAACAGCCTTAGCGAAAGGCTTCTTGAAGGGAAAGATGTAACTCTGTGAGATGAATTAACAGAACACAGAGCAGTTTCTCAGAAAGCTTCTTTCCAGTTTTGAAAGGAAGATATTTCCTTTTTCACCATAGCCCTCTATGGGCTTCCAAATATCGCTTTGCCAATTCCTCAAGAACAGCCTTAGCGCAAGGTTTCTTGAAGGGAAAGATGTAAATCTGTGAGATGAATTAACAGAACACAGAGCAGTTTCTCAGAAGGCTTCTTTCCAGTTTTGAACGGAAGATATTTCCTTTTTCACCGTAGCCCTCTATGGGCTTCCAAATATCCTTTGCCAATTCCAAAAGAACAGCCTTAGCGCGAAGGCTTGAAGGAAAGATGTAACTCTGTGAGATGAATTTACAGAACACAGAGCAGTTTCTCAAGCTTCTTTGCAGTTTTCAACGGAAGATATTTCCTTTTTCACCAGAGCCCTCTATGGGCTTCCAAATATCCTTTGCCAATTCCACAAGAACAGCTTTACCGAAGGTTTCTTGAAGGAAAGATGTAACTCTGAGATGAATTAACAGAACACAGAGCAGTTTCTCAGAATGCTTCTTTCCAGTTTTCAACGGAAGGTATTTCCTTTTTCACCATAGCCCTCTATGGGCTTCCAAATATCCTTTGCCAATTCCACAAGAACAGCGTAAGCGAAAGGCTTCTTGAAGTTAAAGATGTAACTCTGTGAGATGAATTAACAGAACACAGAGCAGTTTCTCAGAAAACTTCTTTTCCAGTTTTGAACGGAAGATATTTCCTTTTTCACCCTAGCCCTCTACGGGCTTCCAAATATCCCTTTGCCAATTCCACAAAAACAGCCAAAGCGAAAAGATTCTTGAAGGAAAAGATGTAACTCTGTGAGATGAATTAACAGAACACAGAGCAGTTTCTCAGAAAGCTTCTTTCCGGTTTTGAACGGAAGATATTTCCTTTTTCACCATAGCCCTCTATGGGATTCCAAATATCGCTTTGCCAATTCCTCAAGAACAGCCTTAGCGAAAGATTTCTTGAAGGGAAAGATGTAACTCTGTGAGATGAATTAAGAGAACACAGAGCAGTTTCTCAGAAAGCTTCTTTCCAGTTTTGAACGGAAGATATTTCCTTTCTCCATAGCCCTCTATGGGCTTCCAAATATCACTATGCCAATTCCACAAGAACAGCCTTAGCGAAAGGCTTCTTGAAGGGAAAGATGTAATTCTGTGAGATGATTTAACAGAACAGAGAGCAGTTTCTCAGAAAGCTTCTTTCCAGTTTTCAACGGAAGATATTTCCTTATTCACCATAGCCATCTATGTGCTTCCAAATATCCCTTTGCCAATTCCACAAGAACAGCCTTATCGAAAGGCTTCTTGAAGGAAAAGATGTAACTCTGTGAGATGAATTAACAGAACACAGAGCAGTTTCTCAAGCTTCTTTCCAGTTTTGAACGGAAGATATTTCCTTATTCACCATTGCCATCTATGTGCTTCCAAATATCCCTTTGCCAATTCCACAAGAACAGCCTTATCGAAAGGCTTCTTGAAGGAAAAGATGTAACTCTGTGAGATGAATTAACAGAACACAGAGCAGTTTCTCAGAAAGCTTCTTTCCAATTTTGAACGGAAGATATTTCCTTTTTCACCATAGCCCTCTATGGGCTTCCAAATATCCCTTTGCCAATTCAACAAGAACAGCCTTAGCGAAAGGCTTCTCGAAGGGAAAGATGTAACTCTGTGAGATGAATTAACAGAACACAGAGCAGTTTCTCAGAAAGCTTCTTTCCAATTTTGAACGGAAGATATTTCCTTTTTCACCATAGCCTCTATGGGCTTCCAATATCCTTTGCTAATTCCACAAGAACAGCCTTAGCGAAGGCTTCTTGAAGGAAAGATGTAACTCTTTGAGATGAATTAACAGAACACAGAGCAGTTTCTCAGGAAAGCTTCCTTCCAGTTTTCAACGGAAGATATTTCCTTTTTCACCATAGCCCTCTATGGGCTTCCAAATATCCCTTTACATTCCACAAGAACAGCCTTAGCGAAAGGCTTCTTGAAGGTTAAAGATGTAACTCTGTGAGATGAATTAACAGAACACAGAGCAGTTTCTCAAGCTTCTTTCCAGTTTTGAACGGAAGATATTTCTTTCTCACCATAGCCCTCTCCTTCCAAATATCCCTTTGCCAATTCCACAAGAACAGCCTTAGCGACAGGCTTCTTGAAGGGAAAGATGTAACTCTGTGAGATGAATTAACAGAACACAGAGCAGTTTCTCAGAAAGCTTCTTTCCAGTTTTGAACGGAAGATATTTCCTTTTTCACCATATCCCTCTATGGCCTTCCAAGTATCCTTTGCCAATTCCACAAGAACAGCCTTAGCGAAGGCTTCGAAGGAAAAGATGTAACTCTGTGAGATGAATTAACAGAACACAGAGCAGTTTCTCAGAAAGCTTCTTTCCAGTTTTCACGGAAGATATTTCCTTTTTCACCATAGCCCTCTATGGGCTTCCAAATATCCCTTTGCCAATTCAACAAGAACAGCCTTAGCGAAAGGCTTCTCGAAGGGAAAGATGTAACTCTGTGAGATGAATTAACAGAACACAGAGCAGTTTCTCAGAAAGCTTCTTTCCAATTTTGAACGGAAGATATTTCCTTTTTCACCATAGCCCTCTATGGGCTTCCAAATATCCCTTTGCCAATTCCACAAGAACAGCCTTAGCGAAAGGCTTCTTGAAGGGAAAGATGTAACTCTTTGAGATGAATTAACAGAACACAGAGCAGTTTCTCAGAAAGCTTCCTTCCAGTTTTCAACGGAAGATATTTCCTTTTTCACCATAGCCCTCTATGGGCTTCCAAATATCCCTTTGCCAATTCCACAAGAACAGCCTTAGCGAAAGGCTTCTTGAAGTTAAAGATGTAACTCTGTGAGATGAATTAACAGAACACAGAGCAGTTTCTCAGAAAGCTTCTTTCCAGTTTTGAACGGAAGATATTTCCTTTCACACCATAGCCCTCTACGGGCTTCCAAATATCCCTTTGCCAATTCCACAAGAACAGCCTTAGCGACAGGCTTCTTGAAGGGAAAGATGTAACTCTGTGAGATGAATTAACAGAACACAGAGCAGTTTCTCAGAAAGCTTCTTTCCAGTTTTGAACTGGAAGATATTTCCTTTTCACCATATCCCTCTATGGCCTTCCAAGTATCCTTTGCCAATTCCACAAGAACAACCTTATGAAAACTGTTTGAAGGGAAAGATGTAACTCTGT
>JAKFHT010001849.1:0-22774 GCA_023783455.1 Erythrocebus patas | reverse complement strand
TACATCTTTCCCTTCAAGAAGCCTTTCGCTAAGGCTGTTCTTGTGGAATTAGCAAAGGATATTTGGAAGCCCATAGGGGCTATGGGGAAAAAAGGAAATATCTTCCGTTCAAAACTGGAAAGTAGCTTTCTGAGAAACTGCTCTTTGTTCTGTTAATTCATCTCACAGAGTTACATCTTTCCTTCAAAAGCCTTTCGCTAAGGCTGTTCTTGTGGAATTGGCAAGGGATATTTGGAAGCCCATAGAGGGCTATGGTGAAAAAGGAAATATCTTCCTTTCAAAACCGGAAAGAAACTTTCTGAGAAACTGCTCTGTGTTCTGTTAATTCATCTCACAGAGTTACATCTTTCCCTTCAAGAAGCCTTTCGCTAAGGCTGTTCTTGTGGAATTGGCAAAGTGATATTTGGAAGCCCATAGGGCTATGGTGAAAAAGAAGAAAAAGGAAATATCTTCCGTCAAAACTGGAAAGAAGCTTTCTGAGAAACTGCTCTGTGTTCTGTTAATTCATCTCCCAGAGTTACATCTTTCCTTCAAAAGCCTTTCGCTAAGGCTGTTCTTGTGGAATTGGCAGAGTGATATTTGGAAGCCCATAGAGGGATGTGGTGAAAAATATCTTCCGTTGAAAACTGGAAAGAAGCTTTCTGAGAAACGGCTCTGTGTTCTGTTAATTCATCTCACAGAGTTACATCTTTCCCTTCAAGAAGCCTTTCGCTAAGGCTGTTCTTGTGGAATTGGCAAAGGGATATTTGGAAGCCCATAGACGGCTAAGGTGAAAAAGGAAATATCTTCCGTTAAAAACTGGAAAGAAGCTTTCTGAGAAACTGCTCTGTGTTCTGTTAATTCATCTCACAGGTTACATCTTTCCTTCAAGAAGCCTTCGCTAAGTCTGTTCTTGTGGAATTGGCAAAGTAATATTTGAAACCAATAGAGGGCTTGGGAAAAAGGAAATATCTTACATGCAAAACTGGAAAGAAGCTTTCTGAGAAACTGCTCTGTGTTCTGTAAATTCATCTCACAGAGTTACATCTTTCCTTCAAGAAGCCTTTCGCTAAGGCTGTTCTTGTGGAATTAGCAAGGGATATTTGGAAGCCCATAGACGGCTAGGTGAAAAAGGAAATATCTTCCGTTAAAAACTGGAAAGAAGCTTTCTGAGAAACCCTTCTGTTTACTGTTAATTCAACTCACAGAGTTACATCTTTCCTTCAAAGCCTTTCGCTAAGGCTGTTCTTTTTGGAATTAGCAAAGGATATTTGGAAGCCCATAGAGGGCTATGGTGAAAAGGAAGTATCTTCCGTTCAAAACTGGAAAGAAGCTTTCTGAGAAACTGCTCTGTGTTCTGTTAATTCATCTCACAGAGTTACATCTTTCCCTTCAAGAAGACTTTCGCTAAGGCTGTTCTTCTGGAATTGGCAAAGTGATATTTGGAAGCCCATAGAGGGCTACGGTGAAAAAGGAAATATCTTCCGTTCAAAACTGGAAAGAAGCTTTCTGAGAAACTGCTCTGTGTTCTGTTAATTCATCTCACAGAGTTACATCTTTCCCTTCAAGAAGCCTTTCTCTAAGGCTGTTCTTGTGGAATTGGCAAAGGATATTTGGAAGCCCATAGAGGGCTATGGTGAAAAGGAAATATCTTCCGTTCAAAACTGGAAAGAAGCTTTCTGAGAAACTGCTCTGTGTTCTGTTAATTCATCTCACACAGTTACATCTTTCTCTTCAAGAAGCCTTTCGCTAAGGCTGTTCTTGTGGAATTGGCAAAGGATATTTGGAAGCCCATAGAGGCTATGGTGAAAAGGAAATATCTTCCGCTCAAAACTGGAAAGAAGCTTTCTGAGAAACTGCTCTGTGTTCTGTTAATTCATCTCACAGAGTTACATCTTTCCCTTCAAGAAGACTTTCGCTAAGGCTGTTCTTCTGGAATTGGCAAAGTGATATTTGGAAGCCCATAGAGGGCTATGGTGAAAAGGAAATATCTTCCGCTCAAAACTGGAAAGAAGCTTTCTGAGAAACTGCTCTGTGTTCTGTTAATTCATCTCACAGAGTTACATCTTTCCTTCAAGAAGCCTTTCGCTAAGGCTGTTCTTGTGGAATTGGCAAAGGATATTTGGAAGCCCATAGAGGGCTATGGTGAAAAGGAAATATCTTCCGCTCAAAACTGGAAAGAAGCTTGAGAAACTGCTCTGTGTTCTGTTAATTCATCTCACAGAGTTACATCTTTCCCTTCAAGAAGCCTTTCGCTAAGGCTGTTCTTGTGGAATTGGCAAAGGATATTTGGAAGCCCATAGAGGCTATGGTGAAAAGGAAGTATCTTCCGCTCAAAACTGGAAAGAAGCTTTCTGAGAAACTGCTCTGTGTTCTGTTAATTCTTCTCACAGAGTTACATCTTTCCTTCAAGAAGCCTTTCGCTAAGGCTGTTCTTGTGGAATTGGCAAAGTGATATTTGGAAGCCCATAGAGGGCTATGGTGAAAAGGAAATATCTTCCGCTCAAAACTGGAAAGAAGCTTTCTGAGAAACTGCTCTGTGTTCTGTTAATTCATCTCACAGAGTTACATCTTTCCTTCAAGAAGCCTTTCGCTAAGGCTGTTCTTGTGGAATTGGCAAAGTGATATTTGGAAGCCCATTGAGGGCTACGGTGAAAAAGGAAATATCTTCCGCTCAAAACTGGAAAGAAGCTTGAGAAACTGCTCTGTGTTCTGTTAATTCATCTCACAGAGTTACATCTTTCCTTCAAGAAGCCTTTCGCTAAGGCTGTTCTTCTGGAATTGGCAAAGTGATATTTGGAAGCCCATAGAGGGCTAAGGGGAAAAAGGAAATATCTTCCGTTGAAAACTGGAAAGAAGCTTTCTGAGAAACTGCTCTGTGTTCTGTTAATTCATCTCACAGAGGTACATCTTTCCCTTCAAGAAGTTTTTCGCTAAGGCTGTTCTTGTGGAATTGGCAAAGGGATATTTGGAAGCCCTTAGAGGGCTATGGTGAAAAAGGAAATATCTTCCGTTGAAAACTGGAAAGAAGCTTTCTGAGAAACGGCTCTGTGTTCTGTTAATTCATCTCACAGACTTACATCTTTCCCTTCAAGAAGCCTTTCGCTAAGGCTGTTCCTGTGGAATTGGCAGAGTGATATTTGGAAGCCCATAGAGGGCTATGGTGAAAAAGGAAATATCTTCCGTTCAAAACTGGAAAGAAGCTTTCTGAGAAACTGCTCTGTGTTCTGTTAATTCACCTCACAGAGTTACATCTTTCCTTCAAGAAGCCTTTCACTAAGGCTGTTCGTGTGGAATTGGCAAAGTGATATTTGGAAGCCCATAGAGGGCTACGGGGAAAAGGAAATATCTTCCGTTGAAAACTGGAAAGAAGCTTTCTGAGAAACGGCTCTGTGTTCTGTTAATTCATCTCACAGACTTACATCTTTCCCTTCAAGAAGCCTTTCGCTAAGGCTGTTCCTGTGGAATTGGCAGAGTGATATTTGGAAGCCCATAGAGGGCTATGGTGAAAAAGGAAATATCTTCCGTTCAAAACTGGAAAGAAGCTTTCTGAGAAACTGCTCTGTGTTCTGTTAATTCATCTCACAGAGTTACATCTTTCCCTTCAAGAAGCCTTTCGCTAAGGCTGTTCGTGTGGAATTGGCAAAGTGATATTTGGAAGCCCATAGAGGGCTACGGGGAAAAGGAAATATCTTCCGTTTAAAACTGGAAAGTAGCTTTCTGAGAAACTGCTCTTTGTTCTGTTAATTCATCTCACAGAGTTACATCTTTCCCTTCAAGAAGCCTTTCGCTAAGGCTGTTCTTGTGGAATTGTCAAAGGGATATTTGGAAGCCCATAGAGGGCTACGGTGAAAAAGGAAATATCTTCCGTTCAAAACTGGAAAGAAGCTTTCTGAGAAACTGCTCTGTGTTCTGTTAATTCATCTCACAGAGTTACATCTTTCCCTTCAAGAAGCCTTTCGCTAAGGCTTTTCTTGTGGAATTGGCAGAGTGATATTTGGAAGCCCATAGAGGCCTCGGGGAAAAAGGAAATATCTTCCGTTCAAAACTGGAAAGAAGCTTTCTGAGAAACTGCTCTGTGTTCTGTTAATTCATCTCACAGAGTTACATCTTTCCTTCAAGAAGCCTTTCGCTAAGGCTGTTCTTGTGGAATTGGCAAAGTGATATTTGGAAGCCCTTAGAGGGCTATGGTGAAAAAGGAAATATCTTCCGTTCAAAATGGAAAGAAGCTTTCTGAGAAACTGCTCTGTGTTCTTTTAATTCATCTCACAGAGTTACATCTTTCCCTTCAAGAAGACTTTCGCTAAGGCTGTTCTTGTGGAATTGGCAAAGGATATTTGGAAGCCCATAGAGGGCTATGGTGAAAAAGGAAATATCTTCCGCTCAAAACTGTAAAGAAGCTTTCTGAGAAACGGCTCTGTGTTCTGTTAATTCATCTCACACAGTTACATCTTTCTCTTCAAGAAGCCTTCGCTAAGGCTGTTCTTCTGGAATTGGCAAGGATATTTGGAAGCCCTTAGAGGGCTATGGTGAAAAAGGAAATATCTTCCGCTCAAAACTGGAAAGAAGCTTGAGAAACTGCTCTGTGTTCTGTTAATTCATCTCACAGAGTTAAATCTTTCCTTCAAGAAGCCTTCGCTAAGGCTGTTCTGTGGAATTGGCAAAGGATATTTGGAAGCCCATAGAGGGCTATGGTGAAAAAGGAAATATCTTCCGCTCAAAACTGGAAAGAAGCTTGAGAAACTGCTCTGTGTTCTGTTAATTCATCTCACAGAGTTACATCTTTCCTTCAAGAAGCCTGTCGCTAAGGCTGTTCTTGTGAATTGGCAAAGGATATTTGGAAGCCCATAGAGGGTTATGGTGAAAAAGGAAATATCTTCCGTTCAAAAATGGAAAGAAGCTTTCTGAGAAACTGCTCTGTGTTCTGTTAATTCATCTCACAGAGTTACATCTTTCCCTTCAAGAAGCCTTTCGCTAAGGCTGTTCTTGTGGAATTGGCAGAGTGATATTTGAAGCCCATAGAGGGCTATGGTGAAAAAGGAAATATCTTCCGTTCAAAACTGGAAAGAAGCTTTCTGAGAAACTGCTCTGTGTTCTGTTAATTCATCTCACAGAGTTACATCTTTCCCTTCAAGAAGCCTTTCGCTAAGGTTGTTCTTGTGGAATTGGCAAAGTGATATTTGGAAGCCCATAGAGGGCTATGGTGAAATAGGAAATATCTTCCGTTCAAAACTGGAAAGAAGCTTTCTGAGAAACTGCTCTGTGTTCTGTTAATTCATCTCACGGAGTTACCTGTTTCCCTTCAAGAAGCCTTTCGCTAAGGCTGTTCTTGTGGAATTGGCAAAGGATATTTGGAAGCCCATAGAGGTCTATGGTGAAAAGGAAATATCTTCCGTTCAAAACTGGAAAGAAGCTTTCTGAGAAACTGCTCTGTGTTCTGTTAATTCATCTCACAGAGTTACATCTTTCCTTCAAGAAGACTTTCGCTAAGGCTGTTCTTGTGGAATTAGCAAAGGATATTTGGAAGCCCATAGAGGGCTATGGTGAAAAGGAAATATCTTCCGTTCAAAACTGGAAAGAAGCTTTCTGAGAAACTGCTCTGTGTTCTGTTAATTCATCTCACAGTTACATCTTTCCTTCAAGAAGCCTTTCGCTAAGGCTGTTCTTGTGGAATTAGCAAAGGGATATTTGGAAGCCCATAGAGGCTATGGTGAAAAGGAAATATCTTCCGTTCAAAACTGGAAAGAAGCTTTCTGAGAAACTGCTCTGTGTTCTGTTAATTCATCTCACAGAGTTACATCTTTCCTTCAAGAAGCCTTCGCTAAGGCTGTTCTTGTGGAATTGGCAAAGGATATTTGGAAGCCCATAGAGGGCTATGGTGAAAAGGAAATATCTTCCGTTCAAAACTGGAAAGAAGCTTTCTGAGAAACTGCTCTGTGTTCTGTTAATTCATCTCACAGAGTTACATCTTTCCTTCAAGAAGCCTTTCGCTAAGGCTGTTCTTGTGGAATTGGCAAAGGATATTTGGAAGCCCATAGAGGCTATGGTGAAAAGGAAATATCTTCCGCTCAAACTGGAAAGAAGCTTTCTGAGAAACTGCTCTGTGTTCTGTTAATTCATCTCACAGAGTTACATCTTTCCCTTCAAGAAGCCTTTCGCTAAGGCTGTTCTTGTGGAATTGGCAGAGTGATATTTGAAGCCCATAGAGGGCTATGGTGAAAAAGGAAATATCTTCCGTTCAAAACTGGAAAGAAGCTTTCTGAGAAACTGCTCTGTGTTCTCTTAATTCATCTCACAGAGTTACATCTTTCCCTTCAAGAAGCCTTTCGCTAAGGCTATTCTTGTGGAATTGGCAAAGTGATATTTGGAAGCCCATAGAGGGCTATGGTGAAAAAGGAAATATCTTCCGTTCAAAACTGGAAAGAAGCTTTCTGAGAAACTGCTCTGTGTTCTGTTAATTCATCTCACAGAGTTACATCTTTCCTTCAAAAGCCTTTCGCTAAGGCTGTTCTTGTGGAATTGGCAAAGGGATATTTGGAAGCCCATAGAGGCTATGGTGAAAAGGAAATATCTTCCTTTCAAAACTGGAAAGAAGCTTTCTGAGAAACTGCTCTGTGTTCTGTTAATTCATCTCACAGGTTACATCTTTCCTTCAAGAAGCCTTTCGCTAAGTCTGTTCTTCTGTGGAATTGGCAAAGTGATATTTGGAAGCCCATAGAGGGCTATGGTGAAAAAAATATCTTCCGTTCAAAACTGGAAAGAAGCTTTCTGAGAAACTGCTCTGTGTTCTGTTAATTCATCTCACAGAGTTACATCTTTCCTTCAAGAAGCCTTCGCTAAGTCTGTTCTTCTGTGGAATTGGCAAAGTGATATTTGAAGCCCATAGAGGGCTATGGTGAAAAAGGAAATATCTTCCGTTCAAAACTGGAAAAAGCTTTCTGAGAAACTGCTCTGTGTTCTGTTAATTCATCTCACAGAGTTACATCTTTCCCTTCAAGAAGACTTTCGCTAAGGCTGTTCTTGTGGAATTGGCAAAGGATATTTGGAAGCCCATAGAGGCTATGGTGAAAAGGAAATATCTTCCGTTCAAAACTGGAAAGAAGCTTTCTGAGAAACTGCTCTGTGTTCTGTTAATTCATCTCACAGAGTTACATCTTTCCCTTCAAGAAGCCTTTCGCTAAGGCTGTTCTTGTGGAATTAGCAAAGGGATATTTGGAAGCCCATAGAGGGCTATGGTGAAAAAGGAAATATCTTCCGTTCAAAACTGGAAAGAAGCTTTCTGAGAAACTGCTCTGTGTTCTGTTAATTCATCTCACAGAGTTACATCTTTCCCTTCAAGAAGCCTTTCGCTAAGGCTGTTCTTGTGGAATTGGCAGAGTGATATTTGGAAGCCCATAGAGGGCTGTGGTGAAAAAGGAAATATCTTCCGTTGAAAACTGGAAAGAAGCTTGAGAAACTGCTCTGTGTTCTGTTAATTCATCTCACAGAGTTACATCTTTCCTTCAAGAAGCCTTTCGCTAAGGCTGTTCTTGTGGAATTGGCAAAGTGATATTTGGAAGCCCATAGAGGGCTATGGTGAAAAAGGAAATATCTTCCGTTCAAAACTGGAAAGAAGCTTTCTGAGAAACTGCTCTGTGTTCTGTTAATTCATCTCACAGAGTTACATCTTTCCCTTCAAGAAGCCTTTCGCTAAGGCTGTTCTTGTGGAATTGGCAAAGTGATATTTGGAAGCCCATAGAGGGCTATGGTGAAAAAGGAAATATCTTCCGTTCAAAACTGGAAAGAAGCTTGAGAAACTGCTCTGTGTTCTGTTAATTCATCTCACAGAGTTACATCTTTCCCTTCAAGAAGCCTTTCGCTAAGGCTGTTCTTGTGGAATTGGCAGAGTGATATTTGAAGCCCAAAGAGGGCTATGGTGAAAAAGGAAATATCTTCCGTTCAAAACTGGAAAGAAGCTTTTGAGAAACTGCTCTGTGTTCTGTTAATTCATCTCACAGAGTTACATCTTTCCCTTCAAGAAGCCTTTCGCTAAGGCTATTCTTGTGGAATTGGCAAAGTGATATTTGGAAGCCCATAGAATGGTGAAAAAGGAAATATCTTCCGTTCAAAACTGGAAAGAAGCTTTCTGAGAAACTGCTCTGTGTTCTGTTAATTCATCTCACAGGTTACATCTTTCCTTCAAGCCTTTCGCTAAGGCTGTTCTTGTGGAATTGGCAAGGATATTTGGAAGCCCATAGAGGGCTATGGTGAAAAAGGAAATATCTTCCGTTCAAAACTGGAAAGAATCTTTCTGAGAAACTGCTCTGTGTTCTGTTAATTCATCTCACAGAGTTACATCTTTCCTTCAAGCCTTTTCGCTAAGGCTGTTCTTGTGGAATTGGCAAAGGATATTTGGAAGCCCATAGAGGGCTATGGTGAAAAAGGAAATATCTTCCTTTCAAAACTGGAAAGAAGCTTTCTGAGAAACTGCTCTGTGTTCTGTTAATTCATCTCACAGAGTTACATCTTTCCTTCAAGAAGCCTTCGCTAAGGCTGTTCTTGTGGAATTGGCAAAGGATATTTGGAAGCCCATAGAGGGCTATGGTGAAAAAGGAAATATCTTCCGTTCAAAACTGGAAAGAAGCTTTCTGAGAAACTGCTCTGTGTTCTGTTAATTCATCTCACAGAGTTACATCTTTCCTTCAAGAAGCCTTTCGCTAAGGCTGTTCTTGTGGAATTGGCAAAGGATATTTGGAAGCCCATAGAGGGCTATGGTGAAAAAGGAAATATCTTCCGTTCAAAACTGGAAAGAAGCTTTCTGAGAAACTGCTCTGTGTTCTGTTAATTCATCTCACAGAGTTACATCTTTCCCTTCAAGAAGCCTTTCGCTAAGGCTGTTCTTGTGGAATTGGCAAAGGGATATTTGGAAGCCCATAGAGGGCTATGGTGAAAAGGAAATATCTTCCGTTCAAAACTGGAAAGAAGCTTTCTGAGAAACTGCTCTGTGTTCTGTTAATTCATCTCACAGAGTTACATCTTTCCTTCAAGAAGCCTTCGCTAAGGCTGTTCTTGTGGAATTGGCAAAGGATATTTGGAAGCCCATAGAGGCTATGGTGAAAAGGAAATATCTTCCGTTCAAAACTGGAAAGAAGCTTTCTGAGAAACTGCTCTGTGTTCTGTTAATTCATCTCACAGAGTTACATCTTTCCCTTCAAAAGCCTTTCGCTAAGGCTGTTCTTGTGGAATTGGCAAAGGATATTTGGAAGCCCATAGAGGGCTATGGTGAAAAAGGAAATATCTTCCGTTCAAAACTGGAAAGAAGCTTTGAGAAACTGCTCTGTGTTCTGTTAATTCATCTCACAGAGTTACATCTTTCCTTCAAGAAGCCTTTCGCTAAGGCTGTTCTTGTGGAATTGGCAAAGGATATTTGGAAGCCCATAGAGGGCTATGGTGAAAAGGAAATATCTTCCGTTCAAAACTGGAAAGAAGCTTGAGAAACTGCTCTGTGTTCTGTTAATTCATCTCACAGAGTTACATCTTTCCTTCAAGAAGCCTTTCGCTAAGGCTGTTCTTGTGGAATTGGCAAAGTGATATTTGGAAGCCCATAGAGGGCTATGGTGAAAAAGGAAATATCTTCCGTTCAAAACTGGAAAGAAGCTTTCTGAGAAACTGCTCTGTGTTCTGTTAATTCATCTCACAGAGTTACATCTTTCCCTTCAAGAAGCCTTTCGCTAAGGCTGTTCTTGTGGAATTGGCAGAGTGATATTTGGAAGCCCATAGAGGGCTATGGTGAAAAAGGAAATATCTTCCGTTCAAAACTGGAAAGAAGCTTTCTGAGAAACTGCTCTGTGTTCTGTTAATTCATCTCACAGAGTTACATCTTTCCTTCAAGAAGCCTTTCGCTAAGGCTGTTCTTGTGGAATTGGCAAAGTGATATTTGGAAGCCCATAGAGAGCTATGGTGAAAAAGGAAATATCTTCCGTTCAAAACTGGAAAGAAGCTTTCTGAGAAACTGCTCTGTGTTCTGTTAATTCATCTCACAGAGTTACATCTTTCCTTCAAGAAGCCTTTCGCTAAGGCTGTTCTTGTGGAATTGGCAAAGGATATTTGGAAGCCCATAGAGGGCTAAGGTGAAAAAGGAAATATCTTCCGCTCAAAACTGGAAAGAAGCTTTCTGAGAAACCCTTCTGTGTTCTGTTAATTCATCTCACAGAGTTACATCTTTCCCTTCAAGAAGCCTTTCGCTAAGGCTGTTCTTGTGGAATTGGCAAAGGATATTTGGAAGCCCATAGAGGGCTATGGTGAAAAAGGAAATATCTTCCGTTCAAAACTGGAAAGAAGCTTGAGAAACTGCTCTGTGTTCTGTTAATTCATCTCACAGAGTTACATCTTTCCCTTCAAGAAGCCTTTCGCTAAGGCTGTTCTTGTGGAATTGGCAAAGGATATTTGGAAGCCCATAGAGGCTATGGTGAAAAAGGAAATATCTTCCGCTCAAAACTGGAAAGAAGCTTTCTGAGAAACTGCTCTGTGTTCTGTTAATTCATCTCACAGAGTTACATCTTTCCTTCAAGAAGCCTTTCGCTAAGGCTGTTCTTGTGGAATTGGCAAAGGATATTTGGAAGCCCATAGAGGCTATGGTGAAAAAGGAAATATCTTCCGCTCAAAACTGGAAAGAAGCTTGAGAAACTGCTCTGTGTTCTGTTAATTCATCTCACAGAGTTACATCTTTCCCTTCAAGAAGCCTTTCGCTAAGGCTGTTCTTGTGGAATTGGCAAGTGATATTTGGAAGCCCATAGAGGGCTATGGTGAAAAAGGAAATATCTTCCGCTCAAAACTGGAAAGAAGCTTTCTGAGAAACTGCTCTGTGTTCTGTTAATTCATCTCACAGAGTTACCTCTTTCCTTCAAGAAGCCTTTCGCTAAGGCTGTTCTTGTGGAATTGGCAAAGGATATTTGGAAGCCCATAGAGGGCTATGGTGAAAAGGAAATATCTTCCGCTCAAAACTGGAAAGAAGCTTGAGAAACTGCTCTGTGTTCTGTTAATTCATCTCACAGACTTACATCTTTCCTTCAAGAAGCCTTTCGCTAAGGCTGTTCTTGTGGAATTGGCAAAGGATATTTGGAAGCCCATAGAGGGCTATGGTGAAAAATATCTTCCGCTCAAAACTGGAAAGAAGCTTTCTGAGAAACTGCTCTGTGTTCTGTTAATTCATCTCACAGAGTTACATCTTTCCCTTCAAAAGCCTTTCGCTAAGGCTGTTCTTGTGGAATTGGCAAAGGATATTTGGAAGCCCATAGAGGGCTATGGTGAAAAAGGAAATATCTTCCGTTCAAAACTGGAAAGAAGCTTTCTGAGAAACTGCTCTGTGTTCTGTTAATTCATCTCACAGAGTTACATCTTTCCCTTCAAGAAGCCTTCGCTAAGGCTGTTCTTGTGGAATTGGCAGAGGATATTTGGAAGCCCATAGAGGGCTATGGTGAAAAGGAAATATCTTCCGCTCAAAACTGGAAAGAAGCTTTCTGAGAAACTGCTCTGTGTTCTGTTAATTCATCTCACAGAGTTACATCTTTCCCTTCAAGAAGCCTTCGCTAAGGCTGTTCTTGTGGAATTGGCAAAGGATATTTGGAAGCCCATAGAGGGCTATGGTGAAAAAGGAAATATCTTCCGTTCAAAACTGGAAAGAAGCTTTCTGAGAAACTGCTCTGTGTTCTGTTAATTCATCTCACAGAGTTACATCTTTCCTTCAAGAAGCCTTTCGCTAAGGCTGTTCTTGTGGAATTGGCAAGTGATATTTGGAAGCCCATAGAGGGCTATGGTGAAAAAGGAAATATCTTCCGCTCAAAACTGGAAAGAAGCTTCTGAGAAACTGCTCTGTGTTCTGTTAATTCATCTCACAGAGTTACATCTTTCCCTTCAAGAAGCCTTCATCAAGGCTGTTCTTGTGGAATTGGCAAAGGATATTTGGAAGCCCATAGAGGGCTATGGTGAAAAAGGAAATATCTTCCGTTCAAAACTGGAAAGAAGCTTGAGAAACTGCTCTGTGTTCTGTTAATTCATCTCACAGAGTTACATCTTTCCTTCAAGAAGCCTTTCGCTAAGGCTGTTCTTGTGGAATTGGCAAAGGATATTTGGAAGCCCATAGAGGGCTAAGGTGAAAAAGGAAATATCTTCCGTTAAAAACTGGAAAGAAGCTTGAGAAACCCTTCTGTTTTCTGTTAATTCATCTCACAGAGTTACATCTTCCCTTCAAGAAGCCTTTCGCTAAGGCTGTTCTTGTGGAATTGGCAAAGGATATTTGGAAGCCCATAGAGGGCTATGTGAAAAGGAAATATCTTCCGCTCAAAACTGGAAAGAAGCTTGAGAAACTGCTCTGTGTTCTGTTAATTCATCTCACAGAGTTACATCTTTCCTTCAAGAAGCCTTTCGCTAAGGCTGTTCTTGTGGAATTGGCAAAGTGATATTTGGAAGCCCATAGAGGGCTACGGGAAAAAGGAAATATCTTCCGTTCAAAACTGGAAAGAAGCTTTCTGAGAAACTGTTCTGTGTTCTGTTAATTCATCTCACAGAGTTACATCTTTCCCTTCAAGAAGCCTTCGCTAAGGCTGTTCTTGTGGAATTGGCAAGGATATTTGGAAGCCCATAGAGGGCTATGGTGAAAAAGGAAATATCTTCCGCTCAAAACTGGAAAGAAGCTTTCTGAGAAACTGCTCTGTGTTCTGTTAATTCATCTCACAGAGTTACATCTTTCCCTTCAAGAAGCCTTTCGCTAAGGCTGTTCTTGTGGAATTGGCAAAGGGATATTTGGAAGCCCATAGAGGGCTATGGTGAAAAAGGAAATATCTTCCGTTCAAAACTGGAAAGAAGCTTTCTGAGAAACTGCTCTGTGTTCTGTTAATTCATCTCACAGAGTTACATCTTTCCTTCAAGAAGCCTTTCGCTAAGGCTGTTCTTGTGGAATTGGCAAAGTGATATTTGGAAGCCCATAGAGGGCTTGGTGAAAAAGGAAATATCTTCCGCTCAAAACTGGAAAGAAGCTTTCTGAGAAACTGCTCTGTGTTCTGTTAATTCATCTCACAGACTTACATCTTTCCCTTCAAGAAGCCTTCGCTAAGGCTGTTCTTGTGGAATTGGCAAAGGATATTTGGAAGCCCATAGAGGGCTATGGTGAAAAGGAAATATCTTCCGCTCAAAACTGGAAAGAAGCTTTCTGAGAAACTGCTCTGTGTTCTGTTAATTCATCTCACAGAGTTACATCTTTCCTTCAAGAAGCCTTTCGCTAAGGCTGTTCTTGTGGAATTGGCAAAGTGATATTTGAAGCCCATAGAGGGCTACGGGAAAAGGAAATATCTTCCGCTCAAAACTGGAAAGAAGCTTTCTGAGAAACTGCTCTGTGTTCTGTTAATTCATCTCTCAGATTTACATCTTTCCTTCAAGAAGCCTTTCGCTAAGGCTGTTCTTGTGGAATTGGCAGAGTGATATTTGGAAGCCCTTAGAGGGCTATGGTGAAAAAGGAAATAAGTTCCGTTCCAAACTTGAAAGAAGCTTTCTGAGAAACTGCTCTGTGTTCTGTTAATTCATCTCACAGAGTTACATCTTTCCCTTCAAGAAGCCTTTCGCTAAGGCAGTTCTTGTGGAATTGGCAAAGGGATATTTGGAAGCCCATAGAGGGCTATGGTGAAAAAGGAAATATCTTCCGTTAAAAACCGGAAAGAAGCTTTCTGAGAAACTGCTCTGTGTTGTGTTAATTCATCTCACAGAGTTACATCTTTCCCTTCAAGAAGCCTTTCGCTAAGACTGTTCTTGTGGAATTGGCAAAGAGATATTTGGAAGCCCATAGAGGGCTATGTGAAAAGGAAATATCTTCCGCTCAAAACCGGAAAGAAGCTTTCTGAGAAACTGCTCTGTGTTCTGTTAATTCATCTCACAGAGTTACATCTTTCCTTCAAGAAGCCTTTCGCTAAGGCTGTTCTTGTGGAATTGGCAAAGGATATTTGGAAGCCCATAGAGGCTATGGTGAAAAAGGAAATATCTTCCGCTCAAAACTGGAAAGAAGCTTCTGAGAAACTGCTCTGTGTTCTGTTAATTCATCTCACAGAGTTACATCTTTCCTTCAAGAAACCTTTCGCTAAGGTTGTTCTTGTGGAATTGGCAAGTGATATTTGGAAGCCCATAGAGGGCTTGGTGAAAAGGAAATATCTTCCATTCAAAACTGGAAAGAAGCTTTCTGAGAAACTGCTCTGTGTTCTGTTAATTCATCTCACAGAGTTACATCTTTCCTTCAAGAAGCCTTTCGCTAAGTCTGTTCTTGTGGAATTGGCAAAGGATATTTGGAAGCCAATAGAGGGCTACGGGAAAAGGAAATATCTTCCGCTCAAAACTGGAAAGAAGCTTTCTGAGAAACTGCTCTGTGTTCTGTTAATTCATCTCTCAGATTTACATCTTTCCTTCAAGAAGCCTTTCGCTAAGGCTGTTCTTGTGGAATTGGCAAAGAGATATTTGGAAGCCCTTAGAGGGCTATGGTGAAAAAGGAAATAAGTTCCGTTCCAAACTTGAAAGAAGCTTTCTGAGAAACTGCTCTGTGTTCTGTTAATTCATCTCACAGAGTTACATCTTTCCCTTCAAGAAGCCTTCGCTAAGGCTGTTCTTGTGGAATTGGCAAAGGATATTTGGAAGCCCATAGAGGGCTATGGTGAAAAGGAAATATCTTCCGTTAAAACCGGAAAGAAGCTTTCTGAGAAACTGCTCTGTGTTGTGTTAATTCATCTCACAGAGTTACATCTTTCCTTCAAGAAGCCTTTCGCTAAGACTGTTCTTGTGGAATTGGCAAAGAGATATTTGGAAGCCCATAGAGGGCTATTGTGAAAAGGAAATATCTTCCGCTCAAAACTGGAAAGAAGCATTCTGAGAAAATGCTCTGTGTTCTGTTAATTCATCTCACAGAGTTACATCTTTCCTTCAAGAAACCTTTCGCTAAGGTTGTTCTTTTGGAATTGGCAAAGTGATATTTGGAAGCCCATAGAGGGCTTGGTGAAAAGGAAATATCTTCCATTCAAAACTGGAAAGAAGCTTTCTGAGAAACTGCTCTGTGTTCTGTTAATTCATCTCACAGAGTTACATCTTTCCCTTCAAGAAGCCTTTCGCTAAGTCTGTTCTTGTGGAATTGGCAAAGTGATATTTGGAAGCCATAGAGGGCTATGGGGAAAAAGGAAATATCTTCCATGCAAAACTGGAAAGAAGCTTTGAGAAACTGCTCAGTGTTCTGTAAATTCATCTCACAGAGTTACATCTTTCCTTCAAGAAGCCTTTCGCTAAGGCTGTTCTTGTGAATTGGCAAAGGATATTTGGAAGCCCATAGACGGCTAAGGTGAAAAAGGAAATATCTTCCGTTAAAAACTGGAAAGAAGCTTTCTGAGAAACCCTTCTGTTTTCTGTTAATTCAACTCACAGAGTTACATCTTTCCCTTATAGAAGCCTTTCGCTAAGGCTGTTCTTGTGGAATTGGCAAAGGGATATTTGGAAGCCCATAGAGGGCTATGGTGAAAAAGGAAGTATCTTCCGTTCAAAACCGGAAAGAAGCTTTCTGAGAAACTGCTCTGTGTTCTGTTAATTCATCTCACAGAGTTACATCTTTCCCTTCAAGAAGACTTTCGCTAAGGCTGTTTTTGTGGAATTGGCAAAGTGATATTTGGAAGCCCATTGAGGGCTACGGTGAAAAAGGAAGTATCTTCCGTTCAAAACTGGAAAGAAGCTTTCTGAGAAACTGCTCTGTGTTCCGTTAATTCATCTCACAGAGTTACATCTTTCCTTCAAGAAGACTTTCGCTAAGGCTGTTCTTGTGGAATTGGCAAAGGATATTTGGAAGCCCATAGAGGCTATGGTGAAAAGGAAATATCTTCCGTTCAAAACTGGAAAGAAGCTTTCTGAGAAACTGCTCTGTGTTCTGTTAATTCATCTCACAGAGTTACATCTTTCCCTTCAAGAAGCCTTTCGCTAAGGCTGTTCTTGTGGAATTGGCAAAGGGATATTTGGAAGCCCATAGACGGCTAAGGTGAAAAAGGAAATATCTTCGGTTAAAAACTGGAAAGAAGCTTTCTGAGAAACCCTTCTGTTTACTGTTAATTCAACTCACAGAGTTACATCTTTCCCTTCAAGAAGCCTTTCGCTAAGGCTGTTCTTGTGGAATTGGCAAAGGGATATTTGGAAGCCCATAGAGGGCTATGGTGAAAAAGAAATATCTTCCGTTCCAAACTGGAAAGAAGCTTTCTTGAGAAACTGCTCTGTGTTCTGTTAATTCATCTCACAGAGTTACATCTTTCCCTTCAAGAAGCCTTCGCTAAGGCTGTTTTTCTGGAATTGGCAAAGTGATATTTGGAAGCCCATTGAGGGCTACGGTGAAAAAAATATCTTCCGCTCAAAACTGTAAAGAAGCTTTCTGAAACTGCTCTGTGTTCCGTTAATTCATCTCACAGAGTTACATCTTTCCCTTCAAGAAGCCTTCGCTAAGGCTGTTCTTGTGGAATTGGCAAAGGATATTTGGAAGCCCATAGAGGGCTATGGTGAAAAGGAAATATCTTCCGTTCAAAACTGGAAAGAAGCTTTCTGAGAAACTGCTCTGTGTTCTGTTAATTCATCTCACAGAGTTACATCTTTCCTTCAAGAAGACTTTCGCTAAGGCTGTTCTTCTGGAATTGGCAAAGTGATATTTGGAAGCCCATAGAGGGCTATGGTGAAAAAATATCTTCCTTTCAAAACTGGAAAGAAGCTTTCTGAGAAACTGCTCTGTGTTCTGTTAATTCATCTCACAGAGTTACATCTTTCCTTCAAGAAGCCTTTCGCTAAGGCTGTTCTTGTGGAATTGGCAAAGGATATTTGGAAGCCCATAGAGGGCTATGGTGAAAAGGAAATATCTTCCGCTCAAAACTGGAAAGAAGCTTGAGAAACTGCTCTGTGGTCTGTTAATTCATCTCACAGAGTTACATCTTTCTCTTCAAGAAGCCTTTCGCTAAGGCTGTTCTTGTGGAATTGGCAAAGGATATTTGGAAGCCCATAGAGGGCTCTGGTGAAAAGGAAATATCTTCCGCTCAAAACTGTAAAGAAGCTTGAGAAACTGCTCTGTGTTCTGTTAATTCATCTCACAGAGTTACATCTCCTTTCAAGAAGCCTTCGCTAAGGCTGTTCTTGTGGAATTGGCAAAGGATATTTGGAAGCCCATAGAGGGCTATGGTGAAAAAGGAAATATCTTCCGCTCAAAACTGGAAAGAAGCTTGAGAAACTGCTCTGTGTTCTGTTAATTCATCTCACAGAGTTACATCTTTCCTTCAAGAAGCCTTCGCTAAGGCTGTTCTTGTGGAATTGGCAAAGGATATTTGAAGCCCATAGAGGGCTATGGTGAAAAGGAAATATCTTCCGCTCAAAACTGGAAAGAAGCTTTATGAGAAACTGCTCTGTGTTCTGTAAATTCATCTCACTGAGTTACATCTTTCCCTTCAGGAAGCCTTTCGCTAAGGATGTTCTTGTGGTATTGGCAAAGTGATATTTGGAAGCCCATTGAGGGCTACGGTGAAAAAGGAAATATCTGCTCAAAACTGGAAAGAAGCTTCTGAGAAACCCTTCTGTTTTCTGTTAATTCAACTTACAGAGTTACATCTTTCCCTTCAAGAAGCCTTTCGCTAAGGCTGTTCTTGTGGAATTGGCAAAGGGATATTTGGAAGCCCTTACAGGGCTATGGTGAAAAAGGAAATATCTTCCGTTCAAAAATGGAAAGAAGCCTTCTGAGAAACTGCTCTGTGTTCTTTTAATTCATCTCACAGAGTTACATCATTCCCTTCAAGAACACTTTCGCTAAGGCTGTTCTTGTGGAATTGGCAAAGGGATATTTGGAAGCCCATAGAGGGCTATGGTGAAAAAGGAAATATCTTCCGTTCAAAACTGGAAAGAAGCTTTCTGAGAAACTGCTCTGTTCTGTTAATTCATCTCACACAGTTACATCTTTCTCTTCAAGAAGCCTTTCGCTAAGGCTGTTCTTCTGGAATTGGCAAAGGGATATTTGGAAGCCCCTAGACAGCTATGGTGAAAAAGGAAATATCTTCCGTTCCAAACTGGAAAGAAGCTTTCTGAGAAACTGCTCTGTGTTCTGTTAATTCATCTCACAGAGTTACATCTTTCCCTTCAAGAAGACTTTCGCTAAGGCTGTTTTTCTGGAATTGGCAAAGTGATATTTGGAAGCCCATTGAGGGCTACGGTGAAAAAGGAAATATCTTCCGTTCAAAACTGTAAAGAAGCTTTCTGAGAAACTGCTCTGTGTTCCGTTAATTCATCTCACAGAGTTACATCTTTCCCTTCAAGAAGCCTTTCGCTAAGGCTGTTCTTGTGGAATTGGCAAAGGGATATTTGGAAGCCCATAGAGGGCTCTAGTGAAAAAGGAAATATCTTCCGTTCAAAACTGGAAAGAAGCTTTCTGAGAAACTGCTCAGTGTTCTGTTAATTCATCTCACAGAGTTACATCTTTCCTTCAAGAAGCCTTCGCTAAGGCTGTTCTTGTGGAATTGACAAAGGATATTTGGAAGCCCATAGAGGGCTATGGTGAAAAGGAAATAACTTCCGCTCAAAACTGGAAAGAAGCTTGAGAAACTGCTCTGTGTTCTGTTAATTCATCTCACAGAGTTACATCTTTCCCTTCAAGAAGACTTTCGCTAAGGCTGTTCTGTGGAATTGGCAAAGTGATATTTGAAGCCCATAGAGGGCTATGGTGAAAAAGGAAATATCTTCCGCTCAAAACTGGAAAGAAGCATTCTGAGAAACTGCTCTGTGTTCTGTTAATTCATCTCACAGAGTTACATCTTTCCCATCAAGAAGCCTTTCGCTAAGGCTGTTCTTGTGGAATTGGCAAAGGATATTTGGAAGCCCATAGAGGGCTATGGTGAAAAGGAATATCTTCCGCTCAAAACTGGAAAGAAGCTTTCTGAGAAACTGCTCTGTGGTCTGTTAATTCATCTCACAGAGTTACATCTTTCTTCAAGAAGCCTTTCGCTAAGGCTGTTCTGTGGAATTGGCAAAGGATATTTGGAAGCCCATAGAGGGCTATGGTGAAAAGGAAATATCTTCCGCTCAAAACTGTAAAGAAGCTTTCTGAGAAACTGCTCTGTGTTCTGTTAATTCATCTCACAGAGTTACATCTTTCCTTCAAGAAGTTTTCGCTAAGGCTGTTCTTGTGGAATTGGCAAAGGATATTTGGAAGCCCATAGAGGGCTATGGTGAAAAAGGAAATATCTTCCGCTCAAAACTGGAAAGAAGCTTTCTGAGAAACTGCTCTGTGTTCTGTAATTCATCTCACAGAGTTACATCTTTCCTTCAACAAGCCTTTCGCTAAGGCTGTTCTTGTGGAATTGGCAAAGGATATTTGGAAGCCCATAGAGGGCTATGGTGAAAAAGGAATTATCTTCCGCTCAAAACTGGAAAGAAGCTTTATGAGAAACTGCTCTGTGTTCTGTAATTCATCTCACACTGAGTTACATCTTTCACTTCAGGAAGCCTTCGCTAAGGATGTTCTTGTGGAATTGGCAAAGTGATATTTGGAAGCCCATTGAGGGCTACGGTGAAATGGAAATATCTTCCGCTCAAAACTGGAAAGAAGCTTGAGAAACCCTTCTGTTTTCTGTTAATTCAACTCACAGAGTTACATCTTTCCTTCAAAGCCTTTCGCTAAGGCTGTTCTTGTGGAATTGGCAAAGGATATTTGAAGCCCATAGAGGGCTATGGTGAAAAAGGAAATATCTTCCGTTCAAAACTGGAAAGAAGCTTGAGAAACTGCTCTGTGTTCTGTTAATTCATCTCACAGAGTTACATCTTTCCTTCAAGAAGCCTTTCGCTAAGGCTGTTCTTGTGGAATTGGCAGAGTGATATTTGAAGCCCAAAGAGGGCTATGGTGAAAAGGAAATATCTTCCGCTCAAAACTGGAAAGAAGCTTGAGAAACTGCTCTGTGTTCTGTTAATTCATCTCACAGAGTTACATCTTTCCTTCAAGAAGACTTTCGCTAAGGCTATTCTTGTGGAATTGGCAAAGGATATTTGGAAGCCCATAGAGGACTATGTTGAAAAAGAATTATCTTCCTTTCAAAACTGGAAAGAAGCTTTCTGAGAAACTGCTCTGTGTTCTGTTAATTCATCTCACAGAGTTACATCTTTCCTTCAAGAAGCCTTTCGCTAAGGTTGTTCTTGTGGAATTGGCAAAGGATATTTGGAAGCCCATAGAGGGCTATGGTGAAAAAGGAAATATCTTCCGCTCAAAACTGGAAAGAAGCTTTCTGAGAAACTGCTCTGTGTTCTGTTAATTCATCTCACAGAGTTACCTCTTTCCTTCAAGAAGCCTTTCCTAAGGCTGTTCTTGTGGAATTGGCAAAGGATATTTGAAGCCCATAGAGGGCTATGGTGAAAAAGGAAATATCTTCCGCTCAAAACTGGAAAGAAGCTTTCTGAGAAACTGCACTGTGTTCTGTTACTTCATCTCACAAAGTTACATCTTTCCTTCTAGAAGCCTTCGCTAAGTCTGTTCTTCTGGAATTGGCAAAGTGATATTTGAAGCCCATAGAGGGCTATGGTGAAAAGGAAATATCTTCCGCTTCAAAACTGGAAAGAAGCTTGAGAAACTGCTCTGTGTTCTGTTACTTCATCTCACAGAGTTACATCTTTCCCTAAAAGAAGCCTTTCGCTAAGGCTGTTTTTGTGGAATTAGCAAAGGGCTATTTGGAAACCCATAGAGGGCTATGGTGAAAAAGGAAATATCTTCCGTCCAAAACTGGAAAGAAGCTTTGTGAGAAACTGCTCTGTGTTCTGTTAATTCATCTCCCAGAGTTACATCTTTCCTTCAAGAAGCCTTTCGCTAAGGCTGTTCTTGTGGAATTGGCAGAGTGATATTTGGAAGCCCATAGAGGCTGTGGTGAAAAGGAAATATCTTCCGTTCAAAACTGGAAAGAAGCTTACTGAGAAACGGCTCTGTGTTCTCTTAATTCATCTCACAGAGTTACATCTTTCCCTTCAAGAAGACTTTCGCTAAGGCTATTCTTGTGGAATTGGCAAAGGGATATTTGGAAGCCCATAGAGGACTATGTTGAAAAAGAATTATCTTCCTTTCAAAACTGGAAAGAAGCTTTCTGAGAAACTGCTCTGTGTTCTGTTAATTCATCTCACAGAGTTACATCTTTCCCTTCAAGAAGCCTTTCGCTAAGGTTGTTCTTGTGGAATTGGCAAAGTGATATTTGGAAGCCCATAGAGGGCTATGGTGAAAAAGGAAATATCTTCCGTTCAAAACTGGAAAGAAGCTTTCTGAGAAACTGCTCTGTGTTCTGTTAATTCATCTCACAGAGTTACATCTTTCCCTTCAAGAAGCCTTTCCTAAGGCTGTTCTTGTGGAATTGGCAAAGGGATATTTGGAAGCCCATAGAGGTCTATGGTGAAAAAGGAAATATCTTCCGTTCAAAACTGGAAAGAAGCTTTCTGAGAAACTGCACTGTGTTCTGTTACTTCATCTCACAAAGTTACATCTTTCCCTTCTAGAAGCCTTTCGCTAAGTCTGTTCTTCTGGAATTGGCAAAGTAATATTTGGAAGCCCATAGAGGGCTATGGTGAAAAAGGAAATATCTTCCGTTCAAAACTGGAAAGAAGCTTTCTGAGAAACTGCTCTGTGTTCTGTTACTTCATCTCACAGAGTTACATCTTTCCCTAAAAGAAGCCTTTCGCTAAGGCTGTTTTTGTGGAATTAGCAAAGGGCTATTTGGAAACCCATAGAGGGCTATGGTGAAAAAGGAAATATCTTCCGTCCAAAACTGGAAAGAAGCTTTGTGAGAAACTGCTCTGTGTTCTGTTAATTCATCTCCCAGAGTTACATCTTTCCCTTCAAGAAGCCTTTCGCTAAGGCTGTTCTTGTGGAATTGGCAGAGTGATATTTGGAAGCCCATAGAGGGCTGTGGTGAAAAAGGAAATATCTTCCGTTGAAAACTGGAAAGAAGCTTTCTGAGAAACGGCTCCGTGTTCTGTTAATTCATCTCACAGAGTTACATCTTTCCCTTCAAGAATCCTTTCGCTAAGGCTGTTCCTGTGGAATTGGCAAGTGATATTTCGAAGCCCATAGAGGGCTATGGTGAAAAAGGAAATATCTTCCGTTCAAAACTGGAAAGAAGCTTTCTGAGAAACTGCTCTGTGTTCTGTTAATTCATCTCACAGAGTTACATCTTTCCCTTCAAGAAGCCTTTCGCTAAGGCTGTTCTTGTGGAATTGGCAAAGTGATATTTGGAAGCCCTTACAGGGCTATGGTGAAAAAGGAAATATCTTCCGTTCAAAAATGGAAAGAAGCCTTCTGAGAAACTACTCTGTGTTCTTTTAATTCATCTCACAGAGGTACATCATTCCCTTCAAGAAGACTTTCGCTAAGGCTGTTCTTGTGGAATTGGCAAAGGGATATTTGGAAGCCCAAAGAGGGCTATGGTGAAAAAGGAAATATCTTCCGTTCAAAACTGTAAAGAAGCTTTCTGAGAAACGGCTCTGTGTTCTGTTAATTCATCTCACAGAGTTACATCTTTCTCTTCAAGAAGCCTTTCGCTAAGGCTGTTCTTCTGGAATTAGCAAAGGGATATTTGGAAGCCCATAGACTGCTATGATGAAAAAGGAAATATCTTCCGTTCAAAACTGGAAAGAAGCTTTCTGAGAAACTGCTCTGTGTTCTGTTAATTCATCTCACAGAGTTACATCTTTCCCTTCAAGAAGCCTTTCGCTAAGGCTGTTCTTGTGGAATTGGCAAAGTGATATTTGGAAGCCCATAGAG
>JAKFHT010001848.1:0-22785 GCA_023783455.1 Erythrocebus patas | reverse complement strand
TCAGGTTTCAGCCGGTCAAAACCGGTTTGAGCCAGTCTGTTCCTGTTTGAGCCTGTCAAAACCGATTGAAACCGGTCTGGGCGGTTTGAGTCGGTTTGAGCTGGTCTGGTCCGGATAAATATGGTCAAAACCGGTTTGAGCGGTCTGGCCTGGTTTGATTTGGTCAAAACCCGTATGAGTCGGTTTGAGCTGGTGAAAACCGGTTTGAGATGTTCTGGTCCGTTTGAGCCTGTCAAAACCGGTTTGAGCAGTCAAAACCGGTTTGAGCGGTGAAAACCGGTTTGAGATGTTCTGGTCGGTTTGAGTCAGGTTTCAGCGGTCAAAACCGGTTTGAGCAGTCTAGTCGGTTTGAGCAGTCTAGTCGGTTTGAGCTGGTCTGGTCCGGATAAATATGGTCAAAACCGGTTTGAGCGGTCAAAATTGGTTTGAGCGGTCAAAATTGGTTTGAGCTGGTGAAAACCGGTTTGAGCCAGTCAAAATCGGTTTGAGCCGTTCAAAACCGGTTTGAGCCAGTCAAAACAGGTTTGAGCCGGTGAAAACCGGTTTGAGCTGGTCTGTTACTGTTTGAGCCGGTCAAAACCGGTTTGAGCCAGTCTGTTCCTGTTTGAGCCAGTCAACACAGGTTTGAGCCGGTTTGAGCGGTCTAGTCGGTTTGAGCGGTCTGTTCCTGTTTGAGCCAGTCTGGCCTGGTTTGATTTGGTCAAAACCCGTATGAGTCGGTTTGAGCTGGTGAAAACCGGTTTGAGCCAGTCAAAATCGGTTTGAGCCGGTCAAAACGGTTTGAGCGGTGAAAACCGGTTTGAGCAGTTTGAGCCGGTCAAAACCGGTTTGAGATGTTCTGGTCGGTTTGAGTCAGGTTTCAGCCGGTCAAAACCGGTTTGAGCCAGTCTGTTCCTGTTTGAGCCAGTCAACACAGGTTTGAGCCGGTTTGAGCGGTCTAGTCGGTTTGAGCGGTCTGTTCCTGTTTGAGCGGTCAAAATTGGTTTGAGCCGGTCAAAACGGTTTGAGCGGTTTGAGCGGTGAAAACCGGTTTGAGCGGTCTGGCCTGGTTTGATCTGGTCAAAACCCGTATGAGTGCGGTTTGAGCGGTGAAAACCGGTTTGAGATGTTCTGGTCAGGTTTGAGGCAGTTTGAGCCGGTCTGGTCTGGCTTGAGCCGGTTTGAGCCGGTCTGTTACTGTTTGAGCCGGTCTGTTCCTGTTTGAGTCAGTTTGAGCCATTCAAAACCGGTGTGAGCCGGTCTAGTCGGTTTGAGTCGGTTTGAGCTGGTCAAAACCGGTTTGAGCCTGTTTGTTCGGTTTGAGTCCTTTTGAGCCAGTCAAAACAGGTTTGAGCGGTCTGGTCCGGTTTGAGTCCGGTTTGAGCCGGTCAAAACCAGTTTGAGCCGGTCTGGCCTGGTTTGAGTCCGGTTTGAGCAGGTCAAAACCGTTTTGAGCTGGTCTGGTCCGGATAAATATGGTCAAAACCGGTTTGAGTCTGTTTGAGCCGGTCAAAACCGGTTTGAGCCGGTCTGGTCGGGTTTGAGTCCAGTTTGAGCCGGTCAAAATTGGTTTGAGCCGGTCTGGCCTGGTTTGATTTGGTCAAAACCCGTTTGAGTCCGGTTTGAGCTGGTCAAAACCGGTTTGAGCCGGTCTGGCCTGGATTGATCCGGTTTGAGCCGGTCCGGTCATGTTTTAGTCCGGTTTGAGCCAGTCAAAACCGGTTTCAGCCGGTCTGGTTCGGTTTGAGCCGGTCTGGTCCGGTTTGAGCCTGTCAAAACCGTTTGAAACCGATCTGGGCCGGTTTGAGTCCGGTATCAGAGAAAAAAACCGGTTTGAGCCGGTCTGGCCTGGTTTGATCTGGTCAAAACCCGTATGAGACCGGTTTGAGCGGTGAAAACCGGTTTGAGATGTTCTGGTCCGGTTTGAGCCGGTTTGAGCCGTTCTGGTCTGGTGTGAGTCGGTTTGAGCTGGTCTGTTCCTGTTTGAGCTGTCTGTTCCTGTTTGAGTCCGGTTTGAGCCGTTCAAAACCGGTTTGAGCCGGTCTGGTCTGGTTTGAGTCCGGTTTGAGCCAGTCAAAATCGATTGGAGACGGTCTGGCCTGCTTTGATCTGGTCAAAACCCGTATGAGTACGGTTTGAAGCGGTGAAAGCCGGTTTGAGATGTTCTGGTCAGGTTTGAGGCAGTTTGAGCCGGTCTGGTCTGGCTTGAGCCGGTTTGAGCCGGTCTGTTACTGTTTGAGCCGGTCTGTTCCTGTTTGAGTCCAGTTTGAGCCATTCAAAACCGGTGTGAGCCGGTCTAGTCCGGTTTGAGTCAGGTTTCAGGCGGTCAAAACCGGTTTGAGCCTGTTTGTTCTGGTTTGAGTCCGGTTTGAGCCGGTCAAAACCGGTTTGAGCCGGTCTGGTCAGGTTTGTGTCCGGTTTGAGCAGGTCAAAACCGTTTTGAGCTGATCTGGTCCGGAAAAATACGGTCAAAACCAGTTTGAGTCTGTTTGAGCCGGTCAAAACCGGTTTGAGCCGGGCTGGTCGGGTTTGAGTCCAGTTTGAGCCGGTCAAAATTGGTTTGAGCCAGTCTGGCCTGGTTTGATTTGGTCAAAACCCGTTTGAGTCCGGTTTGAGCTGGTCAAAACCGGTTTGAGCCGGTCTGGCCTGGATTGATCCGGTTTGAGCCGTTCCGGTCATGTTTTAGTCCGGTTTGAGCAATCAAAACCTGTTTCAGCCGGTCTGGTTCGGTTTGAGCCGGTCTGGTCCGGTATGAGCCTGTCAAAACCGATTGAAACCGGTCTGGGCCGGTTTGAGTCCGGTTTCAGCCGGTCAAAACCGGTTTGAGCCGGTCTGGCCTGGTTTGATCTGGTCAAAACCCGTATGAGACCGGTTTGAGCCGGTGAAAACCGGTTTGAGATGTTCTGGTCCGGTTTGAGCCGGTTTGAGCCGGTCTGGTCTGGTGTGAGTCGGTTTGAGCTGGTCTGTTCCTGTTTGAGCCGTCTGTTCCTGTTTGAGTCCGGTTTGAGCTGGTCAAAACCGGTTTGAGCCGGTCTAGTCCGGTTTGAGTCCGGTTTGAGCCAGTCAAAATCGATTGGAGACGGTCTGGCCTGCTTTGATCTGGTCAAAACCCGTATGAGTACGGTTTGAGCCGGTGAAAGCCGGTTTGAGATGTTCTGGTCAGGTTTGAGGCAGTTTGAGCCGGTCTGGTCTGGCTTGAGCCGGTTTGAGCCGGTCTGTTACTGTTTGAGCCGGTCTGTTCCTGTTTGAGTCCAGTTTGAGCCATTCAAAACCGGTGTGAGCCGGTCTAGTCCGGTTTGAGTCAGGTTTCAGGCGGTCAAAACCGGTTTGAGCCGGTCTGGTCTGGTTTGAGTCCGGTTTGAGCCGGTCAAAACCGGTTTGAGCCGGTCTGGTCTGGTTTGAGTCCGGTTTGAGCAGGTCAAAACCGTTTTGAGCTGATCTGGTCCGGAAAAATACGGTCAAAACCAGTTTGAGTCTGTTTGAGCCGGTCAAAACCGGTTTGAGCCGGGCTGGTCGGGTTTGAGTCCAGTTTGAGCCGGTCAAAACCGGTTTGAGCCAGTCTGGCCTGGTTTGATTTGGTCAAAACCCGTTTGAGTCCGGTTTGAGCTGGTCAAAACCGGTTTGAGCCGGTCTGGCCTGGATTGATCCGGTTTGAGCCGGTCCGGTCATGTTTTAGTCCGGTTTGAGCAATCAAAACCGGTTTCAGCCGGTCTGGTTCGGTTTGAGCCGGTCTGGTCCGGTATGAGCCTGTCAAAACCGATTGAAACCGGTCTGGGCCGGTTTGAGTCCGGTTTCAGCCGGTCAAAACCGGTTTGAGCCGGTCTGGCCTGGTTTGATCTGGTCAAAACCCGTATGAGACGGTTTGAGCCGGTGAAAACCGGTTTGAGATGTTCTGGTCCGGTTTGAGCCGGTTTGAGCCGTTCTGGTCTGGTGTGAGTCGGTTTGAGCTGGTCTGTTCCTGCTTGAGCCTGTCTGTTCCTGTTTGAGTCCGGTTTGAGCCGTTCAAAACCGGTTTGAGCCGGTCTAGTCCGGTTTGAGTCCGGTTTGAGCCAGTCAAAATCGATTGGAGAGGGTCTGGCCTGCTTTGATCTGGTCAAAACCCGTATGAGTACGGTTTGAGGCGGTGAAAGCCGGTTTGAGATGTTCTGGTCAGGTTTGAGGCAGTTTGAGCCGGTCTGGTCTGGCTTGAGCCGGTTTGAGCCGGTCTGTTACTGTTTGAGCCGGTCTGTTCCTGTTTGAGTCCAGTTTGAGCCATTCAAAACCGGTTTGAGCCGGGCTGGTCGGGTTTGAGTCCAGTTTGAGCCGGTCAAAATTGGTTTGAGCCGGTCTGGCCTGGTTTGATTTGGTCAAAACCCGTTTGAGTCCGGTTTGAGCTGGTCAAAACCGGTTTGAGCCGGTCTGGCCTGGATTGATCCGGTTTGAGCCGGTCCGGTCATGTTTTAGTCCGGTTTGAGCCAGTCTAGTCCGGTTTGAGCCGGTCTGGTCCGGTTTGAGTCCGGTTTGAGTCCAGTTTGAGCCTGTCAAAACCGTTTGAAACCGGTCTGGGCCGGTTTGAGTCCGGTTTCAGCCGGTCAAAACCAGTTTGAGCCGGTCTGGCCTGGTTTGATCTGGTCAAAACCCGTATGAGACCGGTTTGAGCCGGTGAAAACCGGTTTGAGATGTTCTGGTCCGGTTTGAGCCGGTTTGAGCCATTCTGGTCTGGTGTGAGACGGTTTGAGCTGGTCTGTTCCTGTTTGAGCTGTCTGTTCCTGTTTGAGTCCGGTTTGAGCCGTTCAAAACCGGTTTGAGCCGGTCTAGTCCGGTTTGAGTCCGGTTTGAGCCAGTCAAAATCGATTGGAGCGGTCTGGCCTGGTTTGATCTGGTCAAAACCCGTATGAGTACGGTTTGAAGCGGTGAAAGCCGGTTTGAGATGTTCTGGTCAGGTTTGAGGCAGTTTGAGCCGGTCTGGTCTGGCTTGAGCCGGTTTGAGCCGGTCTGTTACTGTTTGAGCCGGTCTGTTCCTGTTTGAGTCCAGTTTGAGCCATTCAAAACCGGTGTGAGCCGGTCTAGTCCGGTTTGAGTCAGGTTTCAGCCGGTCAAAACCGGTTTGAGCCTGTTTGTTCCGGTTTGAGTCCTTTTTGAGCCAGTCAAAACAGGTTTGAGCCGGTCTGGTCCGGTTTGAGTCCAGTTTGAGCCGGTCAAAACCGGTTTGAGCCGGTCTGGCCTGGTTTGAGTCCGGTTTGAGCAGGTCAAAACCGTTTTGAGCTGATCTGGTCCGGAAAAATACGGTCAAAACCAGTTTGAGTCTGTTTGAGCCGGTCAAAACCGGTTTGAGCCGGGCTGGTCGGGTTTGAGTCCAGTTTGAGCCGGTCAAAATTGGTTTGAGCCGGTCTGGCCTGGTTTGATTTGGTCAAAACCCGTTTGAGTCCGGTTTGAGCTGGTCAAAACCGGTTTGAGCCGGTCTGGCCTGGATTGATCCGGTTTGAGCCGGTCCAGTCATGTTTTAGTCCGGTTTGAGCCAGTCAAAACCGGTTTCAGCCGGTCTGGTTCGGTTTGAGCCGGTCTGGTCCGGTTTGAGCCTGTCAAAACCGATTGAAACCGGTCTGGGCCGGTTTGAGTCCGGTTTCAGCCAGTCAAAACCGGTTTGAGCCTGTCTGGCCTGGTTTGATCTGGTCAAAACCCGTATGAGACCGGTTTGAGCCGGTGAAAACTGGTTTGAGATGTTCTGGTCCGGTTTGAGCCGGTTTGAGCCGGTTTGAGCCGTTCTGGTCTGGTGTGAGCCGGTTTGAGCTGGTCTGTTCCTGCTTGAGCCTGTCTGTTCCTGTTTGAGTCCGGTTTGAGCCGTTCAAAACCGGTTTGAGCCGGTCTAATCCGGTTTGAGTCCGGTTTGAGCCAGTCAAAATCGATTGGAGAGGGTCTGGCCTGGTTTGATCTGGTCAAAACCCGTATGAGACCGGTTTGAGCCGGTGAAAACCGGTTTGAGATGTTCTGGTCCGGTTTGAGCCAGTATGAGCCGTTCTGGTCTGGCTTGAGCCTTATTGAGCCGGTCTGTTACTGTTTGAGCCGGTCTGTTCCTGTTTGAGTCCAGTTTGAGCCATTCAAAAGCGGTGTGAGCCGGTCTAGTCCGGTTTGAGTCCGGTTTCTGCCGGTCAAAACCGATTTGAGCCTGTTTGTTCCGGTTTGAGTCCTTTTTGAGCCAGTCGAAACAGGTTTGAGCCGGTCTGGTCCGGTTTGAGTCCGGATTGAGCCATTCTGGTCTGGTGTGTGCCGGTTTGAGCTGGTCTGTTCCTGTTTGAGCCGGTCTGTTCCTGTTTGAGTTTGTTTTGAACCCTTCAAAACCAGTTTGAGTTGGTCTAGTCCGGTATGAGTCCGGTTTGTGTCAGTCAAAATCGATTGGAGACGGTCTGGCCTGCTTTGATCTGGTCAAAACCCGTATGAGTACGGTTTGAGGCGGTGAAAGCCGGTTTGAGATGTTCTGGTCAGGTTTGAGGCAGTTTGAGCCGGTCTGGTCTGGCTTGAGCCGGTTTGAGCCGGTCTGTTACTGTTTGAGCCTGTCTGTTCCTGTTTGAGTCCAGTTTGAGCCATTCAAAACCGGTGTGAGCCGGTCTAGTCCGGTTTGAGTCCGGTTTCAGCCGGTCAAAACCGGTTTGAGCCTGTTTGTTCCGGTTTGAGTCCTTTTTGAGCCAGTCGAAACAGGTTTGAGCCGGTCTGGTCCGGTTTGAGTCCGGTTTGAGCCGGTCAAAACCGGTTTGAGCCGGTCTGGCCTGGTTTGAGTCCGGTTTGAGCAGGTCCAAACCGTTTTGAGCTGGTCTGGTCCGGATAAATATGGTCAAAACCGGTTGGAGTCTGTTTGAGCCGGTCAAAACAGGTTTGAGCCGGTCTGGTCGGGTTTGAGTCCAGTTTGAGCCGGTCAAAACCGGTTTGAGCAGGTCTGGCCTGGTTTGATCTGGTCAAAACCCATATGAGACGGGTTTGAGCCGTTGAAAACTGGTTTGAGATGTTCTGGTCCGGTTTGAGCCGGTTTGAGCCATTCTGGTCTGGTGTGAGACGGTTTGAGCTGGTCTGTTCCTGTTTGAGCCGGTCTGTTCCTGTTTGAGTCCGGTTTGAGCCGTTCAAAACCGGTTTGAGCCGGTCTAGTCCGGTTTGAGTCCGGTTTGAGCCAGTCAAAATCGATTGGAGACGGTCTGGCCTGCTTTGATCTGGTCAAAACCCATATGAGTACGGTTTGAGGCGGTGAAAGCCGGTTTGAGATGTTCTGGTCAGGTTTGAGGCAGTTTGAGCCGGTCTGGTCTGGCTTGAGCCGGTTTGAGCCGGTCTGTTACTGCTTGAGCCGGTCTGTTCCTGTTTGAGTCCAGTTTGAGCCATTCAAAACCGGTTTGAGCCGGGATGGTCGGGTTTGAGTCCAGTTTGAGCCGGTCAAAATAGGTTTGAGCCGGTCTGGCCGGGTTTGATTTGGTCAAAACCCGTTTGAGTCCGGTTTGAGCTGGTCAAAACCGGTTTGAGCCGGTCTGGCCTGGATTGATCCGGTTTGAGCCGGTCCAGTCATGTTTTAGTCCGGTTTGAGCCAGTCAAAACCGGTTTCAGCTGGTCTGGTTCGGTTTGAGCCGGTCTAGTCGGTTTGAGCTGGTCAAAACCGTTTGAGTCGGTTTGAGCCGGTCTGGTCCTGTTTGAGTCGGTTTCAGCCAGTCAAAACTGTTTTGAGCCGGTCTGGCCTGGTTTGATCTGGTCAAAACCCGTATGAGACCGGTTTGAGCCAGTGAAACCGGTTTGAGATGTTCTGGTCGGTTTGAGCGGTTTGAGCCGTTCTGGTCTGGTTTGAGCCGGTTTGAGCTGGTCTGTTCCTGTTTGAGCGGTCTGTTCCTGTTTGAGTCGGTTTGAGCCGTTCAAAACCGGTTTGAGCTGGTCTAGTCTGGTTTGAGTCCGGTTTGAGCCAGTCAAAATCGATTGGAGACGGTCTGGCCTGCTTTGATCTGGTCAAAACCCGTATGAGTACGGTTTGAGGCGGTGAAAGCCGGTTTGAGATGTTCTGGTCAGGTTTGAGGCAGTTTGAGCCGGTCTGGTCTGGCTTGAGCCGGTTTGAGCCGGTCTGTTACTGTTTGAGCCGGTCTGTTCCTGTTTGAGTCCAGTTTGAGCCATTCAAAACTGGTGTGAGCCGGTCTAGTCCGGTTTGAGTCAGGTTTCAGGCAGTCAAAACCGGTTTGAGCCTGTTTGTTCCGGTTTGAGTCCTTTTTGAGCCAGTCAAAACAGGTTTGAGCCGGTCTGGTCCGGTTTGAGTCCGGTTTGAGCCGGTCAAAACCGGTTTGAGCCGGTCTGGCCTGGTTTGAGTCCGGTTTGAGCAGGTGAAAACCGTTTTGAGCTGGTCTGGTCCGGATAAATATGGTCAAAACCGGTTTGAGTCTGTTTGAGCCGGTCAAAACCGGTTTGAGCCAGGCTGGTCGGGTTTGAGTCCAGTTTGAGCCGGTCAAAACCGGTTTGAGCAGGTCTGGCCTGGTTTGATCTGGTCAAAACTCGTATGAGACCGGTTTCAGCCGGTGAAAACCGGTTTGAGATGTTCTGGTCCGGTTTGAGCCGGTTTGAGCCATTCTGGTCTGGTGTGAGCCGGTTTGAGCTGGTCTGTTCCTGTTTGAGCCGGTCTGTTCCTGTTTGAGTTTGGTTTGAGCCGTTCAAAACCAGTTTGAGTTGGTCTAGTCCGGTATGAGTCCGGTTTGAGCCAGTCAGAATCGATTGGAGACGGTCTGGCCTGCTTTGATCTGGTCAAAACCCGTATGAGTACGGTTTGAGGCGGTGAAAGCCGGTTTGAGATGTTCTGGTCAGGTTTGAGGCAGTTTGAGCCGGTCTGGTCTGGCTTGAGCCGGTTTGAGCCGGTCTGTTACTGTTTGAGCCGGTCTGGTCCTGTTTGAGTCCAGTTTGAGCCATTCAAAACCGGTGTGAGCCGGTCTAGTCCGGTTTGAGTCCGGTTTCAGGCGGTCAAAACCGGTTTGAGCCTGTTTGTTCCGGTTTGAGTCCTTTTTGAGCCAGTCAAAACAGGTTTGAGCCGGTCTGGTCCGGTTTGAGTCCGGTTTGAGCCGGTCAAAACCGGTTTGAGCCGGTCTGGCCTGGTTTGAGTCCGGTTTGAGCAGGTCAAAACCGTTTTGAGCTGATCTGGTCCGGAAAAATACGGTCAAAACCAGTTTGAGTCTGTTTGAGCCGGTCAAAACCGGTTTGAGCCGGGCTGGTCGGGTTTGAGTCCAGTTTGAGCCGGTCAAAATTGGTTTGAGCCGGTCTGGCCTGGTTTGATTTGGTCAAAACCCGTTTGAGTCCGGTTTGAGCTGGTCAAAACCGGTTTGAGCCGGTCTGGCCTGGATTGATCCGGTTTGAGCCGGTCCAGTCATATTTTAGTCCGGTTTGAGTCCGTTTGAGCCAGTCAAAACCGGTTTCAGCCGGTCTGGTTCGGTTTGAGCCGGTCTTGTCCGGTTTGAGCCTGTCAAAACCGATTGAAACCGGTCTGGGCCGGTTTGAGTCCGGTTTCAGCCAGTCAAAACCGGTTTGAGCCGGTCTGGCCTGGTTTGATCTGGTCAAAACCCGTATGAGACCGGTTTGAGCCGGTGAAAACCGGTTTGAGATGTTCTGGTCCGGTTTGAGCCGGTTTGAGCCGTTCTGGTCTGGTGTGAGTCGGTTTGAGCTGGTCTGTTCCTGTTTGAGCTGTCTGTTCCTGTTTGAGTCCGGTTTGAGCTGGTCAAAACCGGTTTGAGCCGGTCTAGTCCGGTTTGAGTCCGGTTTGAGCCAGTCAAAATCGATTGGAGACGGTCTGGCCTGCTTTGATCTGGTCAAAACCCGTATGAGTACGGTTTGAGGCGGTGAAAGCCGGTTTGAGATGTTCTGGTCAGGTTTGAGGCAGTTTGAGCCGGTCTGGTCTGGCTTGAGCCGGTTTGAGCCGGTCTGTTACTGTTTGAGCCGGTCTGTTCCTGTTTGAGTCCAGTTTGAGCCATTCAAAACCGGTGTGAGCCGGTCTAGTCCGGTTTGAGTCAGGTTTCAGGCGGTCAAAACCGGTTTGAGCCTGTTTGTTCCGGTTTGAGTCCTTTTTGAGCCAGTCAAAACAGGTTTGAGCCGGTCTGGTCCGGTTTGAGTCCGGTTTGAGCCGGTCTGTTCCTGTTTGAGCCGGTTTGAGTCCGGTTTGAGCAGGTCAAAACCGTTTTGAGCTGATCTGGTCCGGAAAAATACGGTCAAAACCAGTTTGAGTCTGTTTGAGCCGGTCAAAACCGGTTTGAGCCGGGCTGGTCGGGTTTGAGTCCAGTTTGAGCCGGTCAAAATTGGTTTGAGCCTGTCTGGCCTGGTTTGATTTGGTCAAAACCCGTTTGAGTCCGGTTTGAGCTGGTCAAAACCGGTTTGAGCCGGTCTGGCCTGGATTGATCCGGTTTGAGCCGGTCCGGTCATGTTTTAGTCCGGTTTGAGCAATCAAAACCGGTTTCAGCTGGTCTGGTTCGGTTTGAGCTGGTCTGGTCTGGTATGAGCCTGTCAAAACCGATTGAAACCGGTCTGGGCCGGTTTGAGTCCGATTTCAGCCGGTCAAAACCGGTTTGAGCCTGTCTGGCCTGGTTTGTTCTGGTCAAAACCCCTATGAGACCGGTTTGAGCCGGTGAAAACCGGTTTGAGATGTTCTGGTCCGGTTTGAGCCGGTTTGAGCCGTTCTGGTCTGGTGTGAGCCGGTTTGAGCTGGTCTGTTCCTGCTTGAGCCTGTCTGTTCCTGTTTGAGTCCGGTTTGAGCCGTTCAAAACCGGTTTGAGGCTGTCTAGTCAGGTTTGAGTCCGGTTTGAGCCAGTCAAAACCGATTGGAGACGGTCTGGCCTGCTTTGATCTGGTCAAAACCCGTATGAGTACGGTTTGAGCGGTGAAAGCCGGTTTGAGATGTTCTGGTCAGGTTTGAGCAGTTTGAGCCGGTCTGGTCTGGCTTGAGCCGGTTTGAGCCGGTCTGTTACTGTTTGAGCCGGTCTGTTCCTGTTTGAGTCCAGTTTGAGCCATTCAAAACCGGTGTGAGCCGGTCTAGTCCGGTTTGAGTCAGGTTTCAGGCGGTCAAAACCGGTTTGAGCCTGTTTGTTCCGGTTTGAGTCCTTTTTGAGCCAGTCAAAACAGGTTTGAGCCGGTCTGGTCCGGTTTGAGTCCGGTTTGAGCCGGTCAAAACCGGTTTGAGCCGGTCTGGCCTGGTTTGAGTCCGGTTTGAGCAGGTCAAAACCGTTTTGAGCTGGTCTGGTCCGGTTTGAGCAGTCTGGCCTGGTTTGATCTGGTCAAAACCCGTTTGAGTCCGGTTTGAGCTGGTCAAAACCGGTTTGAGCCGGTCTGGCCTGGATTGATCCGGTTTGAGCCGGTCCAGTCATGTTTTAGTCCGGTTTGAGCCAGTCAAAACCGGTTTCAGCCGGTCTGGTTCGGTTTGAGCGGTCTGGTCCGGTTTGAGCCTGTCAAAACCGATTGAAACCGGTCTGGGCCGGTTTGAGTCCGGTTTCAGCCGGTCAAAACCGGTTTGAGCCGGTCTGGCCTGGTTTGAGTCCGGTTTGAGCAGGTCAAAACCGTTTTGAGCTGGTCTGGTCCGGATAAATATGGTCAAAACCGGTTTGAGTCTGTTTGAGCCGGTCAAAACCGGTTTGAGCCGGTCTGGTCGGATTTGAGTCCAGTTTGAGCCGGTCAAAATTGGTTTGAGCTGGTCTGGCCTGGTTTGATTTGGTCAAAACCCGTTTGAGTCCGGTTTGAGCTGGTCAAAACCGGTTTGAGCCGGTCTGGCCTGGATTGATCCGGTTTGAGCCGGTCCAGTCATGTTTTAGTCCGGTTTGAGCCAGTCAAAACCGGTTTGAGCCGGTCTGGTCTGGTTTGAGCCGGTTTGAGCCAGTCTGGTCCGGTTTGAGCCTGTCAAAACCGATTGAAACAGGTCTGGGTCGGTTTGAGTCCGGTTTCAGCCAGTCAAAACCGGTTTGAGCCAGTCTGGCCTGGTTTGATCTGGTCAAAACACGTATGAGACCGGTTTGTGCTGGTGAAAACCGGTTTGAGATGTTCTGGTCCGGTTTGAGCCGGTTTGAGCCGTTCTGGTCTGGTGTGAGCCAGTTTGAGCTGGTCTGTTCCTGTTTGAGCCTGTCTGTTCCTGTTTGAGTCCGGTTTGAGCCGTTCAAAACCGGTTTGAGCCGGTCTAGTCCGGTTTGAGTCCTGTTTGAGCCAGTCAAAATCGATTGGAGAGGGTCTGGCCTGGTTTGATCTGGTCAAAACCCGTATGAGTACGGTTTGAGCGGTGAAAACCGGTTTGAGATGTTCTGGTCGGTTTGAGCCGTTCTGGTCTGGTGTGAGTCGGTTTGAGCTGGTCTGTTCCTGTTTGAGCCGGTCTGTTCCTGTTTGAGTCCGGTTTGAGCCGTCAAAACCGGTTTGAGCCTGTTTGTTCGGTTTGAGTCCAGTTTGAGCCATTCAAAACCGGTGTGAGCGGTCTAGTCCGGTTTGAGTCCGGTTTCAGCCGGTCAAAACCGGTTTGAGCCTGTTTGTTCCGGTTTGAGTCCTTTTTGAGCCAGTCAAAACAGGTTTGAGCCGGTCTGGTCCGGTTTGAGTCCGGTTTGAGCCGGTCAAAACCGGTTTGAGCCGGTCTGGCCTGGTTTGAGTCCGGTTTGAGCAGGTCCAAACCGTTTTGAGCTGGTCTGGTCCGGATAAATATGGTCAAAACCGGTTTGAGTCTGTTTGAGCCGGTCAAAACCGGTTTGAGCCGGTCTGGTCGGTTTGAGTCCAGTTTGAGCCGGTCAAAACCGGTTTGAGCAGGTCTGGCCTGGTTTGATCTGGTCAAAACCCGTATGAGACCGGTTTGAGCCGGTGAAAACCGGTTTGAGATGTTCTGGTCCGGTTTGAGCCGGTTTGAGCCATTCTGGTCTGGTGTGAGTCGGTTTGAGCTGGTCTGTTCCTGTTTGAGCCTGTCTGTTCCTGTTTGAGTCCGGTTTGAGCCGTTCAAAACCGGTTTGAGCCGGTCTAGTCCGGTTTGAGTCCGGTTTGAGCCAGTCAAAATCGATTGAGACGGTCTGGCCTGCTTTGATCTGGTCAAAACCCGTATGAGTACGGTTTGAGCGGTGAAAACCGGTTTGAGATGTTCTGGTCAGGTTTGAGGCAGTTTGAGCCGGTCTGGTCTGGCTTGAGCCGGTTTGAGCCGGTCTGTTACTGTTTGAGCCGGTCTGTTCCTGTTTGAGTCCAGTTTGAGCCAGTCTAGTCGGTTTGAGTCAGGTTTCAGGCGGTCAAAACCGGTTTGAGCCTGTTTGTTCCGGTTTGAGTCCTTTTGAGCCAGTCAAAACAGGTTTGAGCCGGTCTGGTCCGGTTTGAGTCCGGTTTGAGCCGGTCAAAACCGGTTTGAGCCGGTCTGGCCTGGTTTGAGTCCGGTTTGAGCAGGTCCAAACCGTTTTGAGCTGGTCTGGTCCGGATAAATATGGTCAAAACCGGTTTGAGTCTGTTTGAGCCGGTCAAAACCGGTTTGAGCCGGTCTGGTCGGGTTTGAGTCCAGTTTGAGCCGGTCAAAACCGGTTTGAGCCAGTCTGGCCTGGTTTGATCTGGTCAAAACTCGTTTGAGTCCGGTTTGAGCTGGTCAAAACCGGTTTGAGCCGGTCTGGCCTGGATTGATCCGGTTTGAGCCGGTCCGGTCATATTTTAGTCCGGTTTGAGCCAGTCAAAACCGGTTTGAGCCGGTCTGGTCCGGTTTGAGCTGGTCTGGTCCGGTTTGAGCCTGTCAAAACCGATTGAAACCGGTCTGGGCCGGTTTGAGTCCGGTTTCAGCCGGTCAAAACCGGTTTGAGCCGGTCTGGCCTGGTTTGATCTGGTCAAAACCCGTATGAGACCGGTTTGAGCTGGTGAAAACCGGTTTGAGATGTTCTGGTCCGGTTTGAGCCGGTTTGAGCCGTTCTGGTCTGGTGTGAGTCGGTTTGAGCTGGTCTGTTCCTGTTTGAGCTGTCTGTTCCTGTTTGAGTCCGGTTTGAGCCGTTCAAAACCGGTTTGAGCCGGTCTAGTCCGGTTTGAGTCCGGTTTGAGCCAGTCAAAATCGATTGAGACGGTCTGGCCTGCTTTGATCTGGTCAAAACCCGTATGAGTACGGTTTGAGCGGTTTGAGCGGTGAAAGCCGGTTTGAGATGTTCTGGTCGGTTTGAGGCAGTTTGAGCCGGTCTGGTCTGGCTTGAGCCGGTTTGAGCCGGTCTGTTACTGTTTGAGCCGGTCTGTTCCTGTTTGAGTCCAGTTTGAGCCATTCAAAACCGGTGTGAGCCGGTCTAGTCCGGTTTGAGTCAGGTTTCAGGCGGTCAAAACCGGTTTGAGCCTGTTTGTTCCGGTTTGAGTCCTTTTTGAGCCAGTCAAAACCGGTTTGAGCAGGTCTGGCCTGGTTTGAGTCCGGTTTGAGCAGTTTGAGCCGTTCAAAACCGGTTTGAGCCGGTCTGGCCTGGTTTGAGTCCGGTTTGAGCAGGTCCAAACCGTTTTGAGCTGATCTGGTCCGGAAAAATACGGTCAAAACCAGTTTGAGTCTGTTTGAGCCGGTCAAAACCGTTTGAGCCGGTCTGGTCGGTTTGAGTCCAGTTTGAGCCGGTCAAAATTGGTTTGAGCCGGTCTGGCCTGGTTTGATTTGGTCAAAACCCGTTTGAGTCCGGTTTGAGCTGGTCAAAACCGGTTTGAGCCGGTCTGGCCTGGTTTGATCCGGTTTGAGCCGGTCTGTTCCTGTTTGAGTCCAGTTTGAGCCAGTCAAAACCGGTTTGAGCCGGTCTGTTCCTGTTTGAGTCTGTTTGAGCGGTCTGTTCCTGTTTGAGCCTGTCAAAACCGGTTTGAGCCGGTCTGGTCCGGTTTGAGTCGGTTTGAGCCAGTCAAAATCGATTGGAGAGGGTCTGGCCTGGTTTGATCTGGTCAAAACCCGTATGAGACCGGTTTGAGCCGGTGAAAACCGGTTTGAGATGTTCTGGTCAGGTTTGAGGCAGTTTGAGCCGGTCTGGTCTGGCTTGAGCCGGTTTGAGCCGGTCTGTTACTGTTTGAGCCGGTCTGTTCCTGTTTGAGTCCAGTTTGAGCCATTCAAAACCGGTGTGAGCCGGTCTAGTCCGGTTTGAGTCCGGTTTCAGCCAGTCAAAACCGGTTTGAGCCGGTCTGGCCTGGTTTGATCTGGTCAAAACCGTATGAGACCGGTTTGAGCCGGTGAAAACCAGTTTGAGATGTTCTGGTCCGGTTTGAGCCGGTTTGAGCCGTTCTGGTCTGGTGTGAGCCGGTTTGAGCTGGTCTGTTCCTGCTTGAGCCTGTCTGTTCCTGTTTGAGTCCGGTTTGAGCCGTTCAAAACCGGTTTGAGCCGGTCTAGTCCGGTTTGAGTCCGGTTTGAGCCAGTCAAAATCGATTGGAGAGGGTCTGGCCTGGTTTGATCTGGTCAAAACCCGTATGAGACCGGTTTGAGCCGGTGAAAACCGGTTTGAGATGTTCTGGTCCGGTTTGAGCCAGTTTGAGCCGGTCTGGTCTGGTTTGAGCCGGTCTGTTACTGTTTGAGCCGGTCTGTTACTGTTTGAGCCGGTCTGTTCCTGTTTGAGTCCAGTTTGAGCCATTCAAAACCGGTGTGAGCCGGTCTAGTCCGGTTTGAGCGGTCTGGTCGGTTTGAGCCAGTCAAAACCGGTTTGAGCCTGTTTGTTCCGGTTTGAGTCCTTTTTGAGCCAGTCAAAACAGGTTTGAGCCGGTCTGGTCCGGTTTGAGTCCGGTTTGAGCCGTTCTGGTCTGGTGTGAGCCGGTTTGAGCTGGTCTGTTCCTGTTTGAGTCCGGTTTGAGCCTGTCAAAACCGGTTTGAGTCTGGTTTGAGCGGTCTGGCCTGCTTTGATCTGGTCAAAACCAGTTTGAGTTGGTCTAGTCCGGTTTGAGTCCGGTTTGAGCCAGTCAAAATCGATTGGAGACGGTCTGGCCTGCTTTGATCTGGTCAAAACCCGTATGAGTACGGTTTGAAGCGGTGAAAGCCGGTTTGAGATGTTCTGGTCAGGTTTGAGGCAGTTTGAGCCGGTCTGGTCTGGCTTGAGCCGGTTTGAGCCGGTCTGTTACTGTTTGAGCCTGTCTGTTCCTGTTTGAGTCCAGTTTGAGCCGTTCAAAACCGGTGTGAGCCGGTCTAGTCCGGTTTGAGTCAGGTTTCAGCCGGTCAAAACCGGTTTGAGCCTGTTTGTTCCGGTTTGAGTCCTTTTTGAGCCAGTCGAAACAGGTTTGAGCCGGTCTGGTCCGGTTTGAGTCCGGTTTGAGCCGGTCAAAACCGGTTTGAGCCGGTCTGGCCTGGTTTGAGTCCGGTTTGAGCCGGTCAAAATTGGTTTGAGCTGGTCTGGCCTGGTTTGATTTGGTCAAAACCCGTTTGAGTCCGGTTTGAGCTGGTCAAAACCGGTTTGAGCCGGTCTGGCCTGGATTGATCAGGTTTGAGCCGTTCCAGTCATGTTTTAGTCCGGTTTGAGCCAGTCAAAACCGGTTTCAGCCGGTCTGGTCTGGTTTGAGCCGGTTTGAGCCGGTCTGGTCGGTTTGAGCCTGTCAAAACCGATTGAAACCGGTCTGGGCGGTTTGAGTCCGGTTTGAGCCAGTCAAAACAGGTTTGAGCCGGTCTGGCCTGGTTTGATCTGGTCAAAACCCGTATGAGACCGGTTTGAGCGGTGAAAACCGGTTTGAGATGTTCTGGTCGGTTTGAGCCGGTTTGAGCCGTTCTGGTCTGGTGTGAGCCGGTTTGAGCTGGTCTGTTCCTGTTTGAGCCTGTCTGTTCCTGTTTGAGTCGGTTTGAGCCGTTCAAAACCGGTTTGAGCAGTCTAGTCGGTTTGAGTCCTGTTTGAGCCAGTCAAAATCGATTGGAGAGGGTCTGGCCTGGTTTGATCTGGTCAAAACCCGTATGAGACGGTTTGAGCGGTGAAAACCGGTTTGAGATGTTCTGGTCAGGTTTGAGGCAGTTTGAGCCGGTCTGGTCTGGCTTGAGCCGGTTTGAGCTGGTCTGTTACTGTTTGAGCCGGTCTGTTCCTGTTTGAGTCAGTTTGAGCCATTCAAAACCGGTTTGAGCCGGTCCAGTCATGTTTTAGTCGGTTTGAGTCGGTTTCAGCCGGTCAAAACCGGTTTGAGCCTGTTTGTTCCGGTTTGAGTCCTTTTTGAGCCAGTCAAAACAGGTTTGAGCCGGTCTGGTCCGGTTTGAGTCCGGTTTGAGCCGGTCAAAACCAGTTTGAGCCGGTCTGGCCTGGTTTGAGTCCGGTTTGAGCAGGTCAAAACCGTTTTGAGCTGGTCTGGTCCGGATAAATATGGTCAAAACCGGTTTGAGTCTGTTTGAGCCGGTCAAAACCGGTTTGAGCCGGTCTGGTCGGTTTGAGTCAGTTTGAGCCGGTCAAAATTGGTTTGAGCCGGTCTGGCCTGGTTTGATTTGGTCAAAACCCGTTTGAGTCCGGTTTGAGCTGGTCAAAACCGGTTTGAGCCGGTCTGGCCTGGATTGATCCGGTTTGAGCCGGTCCGGTCATGTTTTAGTCGGTTTGAGCCAGTCAAAACCGGTTTCAGCGGTCTGGTTCGGTTTGAGCGGTCTGGTCGGTTTGAGCCTGTCAAAACCGATTGAAACCGGTCTGGGCGGTTTGAGTCGGTTTCAGCCGGTCAAAACCGGTTTGAGCGGTCTGGCCTGGTTTGATCTGGTCAAAACCCGTATGAGACGGTTTGAGCCGGTGAAAACCGGTTTGAGATATTCTGGTCGGTTTGAGCGGTTTGAGCCGTTCTGGTCTGGTGTGAGTCGGTTTGAGCTGGTCTGTTCCTGTTTGAGCTGTCTGTTCCTGTTTGAGTCCGGTTTGAGCCGTTCAAAACCGGTTTGAGCCGGTCTAGTCGGTTTGAGTCCGGTTTGAGCCAGTCAAAATCGATTGGAGACGGTCTGGCCTGCTTTGATCTGGTCAAAACCCGTATGAGTGCGGTTTGAGCGGTGAAAGCCGGTTTGAGATGTTCTGGTCAGGTTTGAGGCAGTTTGAGCCGGTCTGGTCTGGCTTGAGCCGGTTTGAGCCGGTCTGTTACTGTTTGAGCCGGTCTGTTCCTGTTTGAGTCCAGTTTGAGCCATTCAAAACCGGTGTGAGCGGTCTAGTCCGGTTTGAGTCAGGTTTCAGCGGTCAAAACCGGTTTGAGCCGGTCTGGTCTGGTTTGAGTCCGGTTTGAGCCAGTCAAAACAGGTTTGAGCGGTCTGGTCCGGTTTGAGCAGGTCAAAACCGTTTTGAGCTGATCTGGTCCGGAAAAATACGGTCAAAACCAGTTTGAGTCTGTTTGAGCGGTCAAAACCGGTTTGAGCCGGTCTGGTCGGTTTGAGTCCAGTTTGAGCCGGTCAAAATTGGTTTGAGCGGTCTGGCCTGGTTTGATTTGGTCAAAACCCGTTTGAGTCCGGTTTGAGCCAGTCAAAATCGATTGGAGACGGTCTGGCCTGGATTGATCCGGTTTGAGCCGGTCCGGTCATGTTTTAGTCCGGTTTGAGCAGTCAAAACCGGTTTCAGCCGGTCTGGTTCGGTTTGAGCCGGTCTGGTCGGTTTGAGCCTGTCAAAACCGATTGAAACCGGTCTGGGCGGTTTGAGTCGGTTTCAGCCGGTCAAAACCGGTTTGAGCCGGTCTGGCCTGGTTTGATCTGGTCAAAACCCGTATGAGACCGGTTTGAGCGGTGAAAACCGGTTTGAGATGTTCTGGTCGGTTTGAGCCGGTTTGAGCCGTTCTGGTCTGGTGTGAGCCGGTTTGAGCTGGTCTGTTCCTGTTTGAGCCTGTCTGTTCCTGTTTGAGTCCGGTTTGAGCCGTTCAAAACCGGTTTGAGCCGGTCTAGTCCGGTTTGAGTCGGTTTGAGCCAGTCAAAATCGATTGGAGAGGTCTGGCCTGCTTTGATCTGGTCAAAACCCGTATGAGTACGGTTTGAGCGGTGAAAACCGGTTTGAGATGTTCTGGTCAGGTTTGAGGCAGTTTGAGCCGGTCTGGTCTGGCTTGAGCCGGTTTGAGCCGGTCTGTTACTGTTTGAGCCGGTCTGTTCCTGTTTGAGTCAGTTTGAGCCATTCAAAACCGGTTTGAGCCGGTCTGGTCGGTTTGAGTCAGTTTGAGCCGGTCAAAATTGGTTTGAGCCGGTCTGGCCTGGTTTGATTTGGTCAAAACCCGTTTGAGTCCGGTTTGAGCTGGTCAAAACCGGTTTGAGCCGGTCTGGCCTGGATTGATCCGGTTTGAGCCGGTCCGGTCATGTTTTAGTCCGGTTTGAGCCAGTCAAAACCGGTTTCAGCGGTCTGGTTCGGTTTGAGCGGTCTGGTCCGGTTTGAGCCTGTCAAAACCGGTTTGAAACCGGTCTGGGCGGTTTGAGTCCGGTTTCAGCCGGTCAAAACCGGTTTGAGCCGGTCTGGCCTGGTTTGATCTGGTCAAAACCCGTATGAGACCGGTTTGAGCCGGTGAAAACCGGTTTGAGATGTTCTGGTCCGGTTTGAGCGGTTTGAGCCGTTCTGGTCTGGTGTGAGTCGGTTTGAGCTGGTCTGTTCCTGTTTGAGCTGTCTGTTCCTGTTTGAGTCGGTTTGAGCCGTTCAAAACCGGTTTGAGCGGTCTAGTCCGGTTTGAGTCCGGTTTGAGCCAGTCAAAATCGATTGGAGCGGTCTGGCCTGGTTTGATCTGGTCAAAACCCGTATGAGTGCGGTTTGAGCGGTGAAAGCCGGTTTCAGATGTTCTGGTCAGGTTTGAGGCAGTTTGAGCCGGTCTGGTCTGGCTTGAGCCGGTTTGAGCCGGTCTGTTACTGTTTGAGCCGGTCTGTTCCTGTTTGAGTCCAGTTTGTGCCATTCAAAACCGGTGTGAGCCGGTCTAGTCCGGTTAGAGTCAGGTTTCAGCCGGTCAAAACCGGTTTGAGCCTGTTTGTTCCGGTTTGAGTCCTTTTTGAGCCAGTCAAAACAGGTTTGAGCCGGTCTGGACGGTTTGAGTCCGGTTTGAGCCGGTCAAAACCGGTTTGAGCCGGTCTGGCCTGGTTTGAGTCCGGTTTGAGCAGGTCAAAACCGTTTTGAGCTGATCTGGTCCGGAAAAATACGGTCAAAACCAGTTTGAGTATGTTTGAGCGGTCAAAACCGGTTTGAGCCGGGCTGGTCGGTTTGAGTCAGTTTGAGCCGGTCAAAATTGGTTTGAGCCGGTCTGGCCTGGTTTGATTTGGTCAAAACCCGTTTGAGTCGGTTTGAGCTGGTCAAAACCGGTTTGAGCCGTTCTGGCCTGGATTGATCCGGTTTGAGCCGGTCCAGTCATGTTTTAGTCCGGTTTGAGCCAGTCAAAACCGGTTTCAGCGGTCTGGTTCGGTTTGAGCGGTCTGGTCCGGTTTGAGCCGGTGAAAACCGGTTTGAGCCGGTCTGGTCCGGTTTGAGTCAGTTTCAGCCAGTCAAAACCGGTTTGAGCCTGTCTGGCCTGGTTTGATCTGGTCAAAACCCGTATGAGACGGTTTGAGCGGTGAAAACCAGTTTGAGATGTTCTGGTCGGTTTGAGCGGTTTGAGCCGTTCTGGTCTGGTGTGAGTCGGTTTGAGCTGGTCTGTTCCTGTTTGAGCTGTCTGTTCCTGTTTGAGTCCGGTTTGAGCCGTTCAAAACCGGTTTGAGCCGGTCTAGTCCGGTTTGAGTCGGTTTGAGCCAGTCAAAATCGATTGGAGAGGGTCTGGCCTGGTTTGATCTGGTCAAAACCCGTATGAGACCGGTTTGAGCCGGTGAAAACCGGTTTGAGATGTTCTGGTCGGTTTGAGCCAGTTTGAGCCGGTCTGGTCTGGTTTGAGCCGGTCTGTTACTGTTTGAGCGGTCTGTTACTGTTTGAGCGGTCTGTTCCTGTTTGAGTCAGTTTGAGCCATTCAAAACCGGTGTGAGCGGTCTAGTCCGGTTTGAGTCCGGTTTCAGCCGGTCAAAACCGATTTGAGCCTGTTTGTTCGGTTTGAGTCCTTTTGAGCCAGTCGAAACAGGTTTGAGCGGTCTGGTCGGTTTGAGTCGGTTTGAGCCATTCTGGTCTGGTGTGAGCGGTTTGAGCTGGTCTGTTCCTGTTTGAGCCGGTCTGTTCCTGTTTGAGTTTGTTTTGAACCCTTCAAAACCAGTTTGAGTTGGTCTAGTCCGGTTTGAGTCGGTTTGTGTCAGTCAAAATCGATTGGAGACGGTCTGGCCTGCTTTGATCTGGTCAAAACCCGTATGAGTACGGTTTGAAGCGGTGAAAGCCGGTTTGAGATGTTCTGGTCAGGTTTGAGGCAGTTTGAGCCGGTCTGGTCTGGCTTGAGCCGGTTTGAGCCGGTCTGTTACTGTTTGAGCCTGTCTGTTCCTGTTTGAGTCCAGTTTGAGCCGTTCAAAACCGGTGTGAGCCGGTCTAGTCCGGTTTGAGTCCGGTTTCAGCCGGTCAAAACCGGTTTGAGCCTGTTTGTTCCGGTTTGAGTCCTTTTTGAGCCAGTCGAAACAGGTTTGAGCCGGTCTGGTCCGGTTTGAGTCCGGTTTGAGCCGGTCAAAACCGGTTTGAGCCGGTCTGGCCTGGTTTGAGTCCGGTTTGAGCAGGTCCAAACCGTTTTGAGCTGGTCTGGTCCGGATAAATATGGTCAAAACCGGTTGGAGTCTGTTTGAGCCGGTCAAAACAGGTTTGAGCCGGTCTGGTCGGGTTTGAGTCCAGTTTGAGCCGGTCAAAACCGGTTTGAGCAGGTCTGGCCTGGTTTGATCTGGTCAAAACCCATATGAGACGGGTTTGAGCCGTTGAAAACTGGTTTGAGATGTTCTGGTCCGGTTTGAGCCGGTTTGAGCCATTCTGGTCTGGTGTGAGACGGTTTGAGCTGGTCTGTTCCTGTTTGAGCCGGTCTGTTCCTGTTTGAGTCCGGTTTGAGCCGTTCAAAACCGGTTTGAGCCGGTCTAGTCCGGTTTGAGTCCGGTTTGAGCCAGTCAAAATCGATTGGAGACGGTCTGGCCTGCTTTGATCTGGTCAAAACCCATATGAGTACGGTTTGAGGCGGTGAAAGCCGGTTTGAGATGTTCTGGTCAGGTTTGAGGCAGTTTGAGCCGGTCTGGTCTGGCTTGAGCCGGTTTGAGCCGGTCTGTTACTGTTTGAGCCGGTCTGTTCCTGTTTGAGTCCAGTTTGAGCCATTCAAAACCGGTTTGAGCCGGGATGGTCGGGTTTGAGTCCAGTTTGAGCCGGTCAAAACAGGTTTGAGCGGTCTGGCCTGGTTTGATTTGGTCAAAACCCGTTTGAGTCGGTTTGAGCTGGTCAAAACCGGTTTGAGCGGTCTGGCCTGGATTGATCCGGTTTGAGCCGGTCCAGTCATGTTTTAGTCGGTTTGAGCCAGTCAAAACCGGTTTCAGCTGGTCTGGTTCGGTTTGAGCTGGTCTGGTCCGGTTTCAGCCTGTCAAAACCGGTTTGAGCCGGTCTGGTCCGGTTTGAGTCGGTTTCAGCCAGTCAAAACTGTTTTGAGCCGGTCTGGCCTGGTTTGATCTGGTCAAAACCCGTATGAGACCGGTTTGAGCCGGTGAAAACCGGTTTGAGATGTTCTGGTCCGGTTTGAGCCGGTTTGAGCCGGTCTGGTCTGGTTTGAGCCGGTTTGAGCTGGTCTGTTCCTGTTTGAGCCGGTCTGTTCCTGTTTGAGTCCGGTTTGAGCCGTTCAAAACCGGTTTGAGCTGGTCTAGTCTGGTTTGAGTCCGGTTTGAGCCAGTCAAAATCGATTGGAGACGGTCTGGCCTGCTTTGATCTGGTCAAAACCCGTATGAGTACGGTTTGAGGCGGTGAAAGCCGGTTTGAGATGTTCTGGTCAGGTTTGAGGCAGTTTGAGCCGGTCTGGTCTGGCTTGAGCCGGTTTGAGCCGGTCTGTTACTGTTTGAGCCGGTCTGTTCCTGTTTGAGTCCAGTTTGAGCCATTCAAAACCGGTGTGAGCGGT
>JAKFHT010001847.1:0-22854 GCA_023783455.1 Erythrocebus patas | reverse complement strand
TTAGCTTCCTTTCACTTGCCTCTATGGGCTTCCAAATATCCTTTGCCAACCACAAGAACAGCCTTAGCGAAAGGCTTCTTGAAGGAAAGATGTAACTCTGTGAGATGAATTAACAGAACACAGAGCAGTTTCTCAAGCTTCTTTCCAGTTTTCAACGGAAGATATTTCCTTTTCACCATAGCCCTCTAAGGGCTTCCAAATATCACTTTGCCAATTCCGAAGAACAGCCTTAGCGAAAGGCTTCTTGATGGAAAGATGTAACTCTGTGAGATGAATTAACAGAACACAGAGCAGTTTCACTGAAAGCTTCTTTCCAGTTTTGAACGGAAGATATTTCCTTTTCACCATAGCCCACTATGTGCTTCAAAATATTGGGAAAGCTGTAACTCTGTGAGATGAATTCACAGAACACAAAACAGTTTCTCAGAATGCATCTTTCCAGTTTTTATCTGAGCATATTTCCCTTTTCACCAAAGTCCTCCATGGGCTTGCAAATATCCCTTTGCAAATTCCACAATAAGAGTCTTAGTGAACGGCTCCTTGAGGGGTAAGCTGTAACTCTGTGAGATGAATTAACAGAAAACAAAGCAGTTTCTCAGAAAGCTTCTTTTCAGTTTTAATCTTGGAAATTTCCTTTTTCACCGTAAACATCTGTGGACTTCCAAATAACACTTTGCAAATTCCACAAGAACAGTCTTAGCGAAAGGCTTCTTGAGAGGAAAGATGTAACTCTTTGAGATGAATTAACAGAACACAAAACAGTTTCTCAGAAAACTTCTTTCCAGTTTTTATCTGAGTATATTTTCTTTTTCACCATAGCCCTGTAAGTGCTTCCAAATATCACTTTGCAAATTCCACAACAACAGTCTTAGCAAACGGCTTCTTGAGGGGAAGGCTGTAACTCTGTGAGATGAATTAACAGAACACAAAGCAGTTTCTCAGAAAGCTTCTTTTCAGTTTTTATCTTAGGATATTTCCTTTTTCACCACCGCCCTCTATGGATTTCCAAATATCAATTTGCAAATTCCACAAGAACAGTCTCAGCGAAAGGCTTCTTGAGGGGAAGGCTATAACTCTGTGAGATGAATTAAGAGAACACAAAGCAGTTCTCAGAAAGCTTCTTTCCAGTTTTTACTGAAGATATTTCCTTTTTCACCATAACCCTCTATAGGCTTCCAAAAATCACTTTGAAAATTCCACAAGAACAGTCTTAGTGAGCGGCTTCTTGATGGGAAACTGTAACTCTGTGAGATGAATTAACACTTCTTTTCACTTTTATCTGGGATATTTCCTTTTCACCATAGCCCCTATGGGCTTCCAAGTATCACTTGAAATTCACAAGAACACTCTTAGCGAAAGGCTCTGAGGAAAGCTGTAACTCTCTGAGATGAATTAACAGAACACAAAGCAGTTTCTGAGAAAGCTTCTTTTCAGTTGTTATCTGAAGATATTTTCTTTTTCACCATAGCCCTCTATGGTCTTCCAAATATCACTTTACAATTTTCACAAGAACAGTCTTAGTGAACGGCTTCTTGACGGAAAAGCTGCTACTCTGTGAGATGAATGGAAAGCAGTTCTCTGAGCTTCTTTTCAGTTACTTATCTTGGGATATTTACTTCTTCACCAGTGTGGGCTTACAAATATCACTTGCAATTCCACAAGAACAGTCTTAGTGAATAGCTGCTTGAGAAAGCTGTAACTCTGGGAGATGAATTAATATAACACAAAGCAGTTTCTCAGAAAGCTTCTTTCCAGTTGTTAACTGAATATATTTCCTTTTTCACAAAAGCCCTCTATGGAGGGCTATCGAGGGCTATGGAGGGTTATCGTGAAAAGGGAAATATCCTCAGATAAAAACTGGAAAGAATCTTTCTGAGAAACAGCTTTGTGTTCTGTGAATTCATCTCACAGAGTTACACCTTTCCCCTCCAGAAGCCGTTCACTAAGACTGCTCTTGTTGAATTTGCAAAGGGATATTTGGAAGCCCATAGAGGGCTATGGTGAAATAGAAAATATCCTCAAATGAAAACGGGAAAGAAGTTTTCTGAGAAACTGCTGCAAAACTGGTAGCAAAACAGAGATATAGACCAATGGAACACAGCAGAGTCCTCAGAAATAATACCACACATCTACAGCCATCTGATCTTTGACAAACCTGAGAGAGAAACAAAATGGGAAAGGATTCCTATTTAATAAATGGTGCTGGGAAATTGGCTAGCCATAAGTAGAAAGCTGAAACTGGATCCTTTCCTTACTCCTTATACGAAAATTAATTCAAGATGGATTAGAGACTTAAATGTTAGACCTAATACCATAAAAACCCTAGAGGAAAACCTAGGTAGTACCATTCAGGACATAGGCATGGGCAAGACTTCATGTCTAAAACACCAAAAGCAACGGCAGCAAAAGCCAAAATTGACAAATGGGATCTCATTAAACTAAAGAGCTTCTGCACAGCAAAAGAAACTACCATCAGAGTGAACAGGCAACCTACAGAATGGGAGAAAATTTTTGCAATCTACTCATCTGACAAAGGGCTAATATCCAGAACCTACCAAGAACTCAAACAAATTTAAAGAAAAAAACAAACAACCCCCATCAAAAGTGGGCAAAGGATATGAACAGACATTTCTCAAAAGAAGACATTCATACAGCCAACAGACACATGAAAAATGCTCATCATCACTGGCCATCAGAGAAATGCAAATCAAAACCACAATGAGATACCATCTCACACCAGTTAGAATGGCGATCATTCAAAAGTCAGGAAACAACAGGTGCTGGAGAGGATGTGGAGAAATAGGAACACTTTTACACTGTTGGTGGGATTGTAAACTAGTTCAACCATTATGGAAAACAGTATGGCGATTCCTCAAGGATCTAGAACTAGATGTACCATATGACCCAGCCATCCCATTACTGGGTATATACCCAAGGATTATAAATTCATGCTGCTATAAAGACACATGCACACGTATGTTTATTGCAGCACTATTCTAATAACAAAGACTTGGAATCAACCCAAATGTCCATCAGTGACAGATTGGATTAAGAAAATGTGGCACATATACACCATGGAATACTATGCAGCCATAAAAAAGGATGAGTTTGTGTCCTTTGTAGGGACATGGATGCAGATGGAAACCATCATTCTAAGCAAACTATCACAAGAAGAGAAAACCAAACACCACATGTTCTCACTCATAGGTGGGAACTGAACAATGAGATCACTTGGACTCGGGAAGGGGAACATCACACGCCGGGGCCTATCATGGGGAGGGGAGAGTGGTGAGGGGGGAGGGATTGCATTGGGAGTTATACCTGATGTGAATGACGAGTTGATGGGTGCTGACGAGTTGATGGGTGCAGCACAGCAACATGGCACATGTATACATATGTAACAAACCTGCACGTTATGCACAAGTACCCTAGAACTTAAAGTATAATTTTAAAAAAAAGAGAGAGAAAAAGAATGTACTGGAAGAGCAAAAAGATTAAAATAAGTTGAAAAAGTACTTAAAAAAAAAAAAAAGAAAAAGAAAATATCCTCAGATGAAAACCGGAAAGAAGCTTTCTGAGAAACTGCTTTGTGATGTGTGACTTCCACTCACTGAGTTACAGCTGTACTTCGTGGAGCTGTTTGCTAGCCTTATATCTGTGCAATCTAAGAACTGATATTTCAGGTCCCTTGGAAGACTAAAGGGCCAAAGGAAATATCCTCCGATCAAAATGAGAAAGAAGCTTTCTGAGAAACTTCTTTTTGATCTGTGAATTCATCTCACAGAGTTACAACTTTCCCCTCGAGAAGCCTTTCGCTAAGACTGTTCTTGTGCAATTTGCAAAGTGATATTTGGAAGCCCATGGAGAGCTATGGTGAAAAGGGAAATATCCTCTGAAAAAATTGGAAAGAAGCTTTTTGAGAAACTGCTTTGTGATGTGAGACTTCCACTAACTGAGTTACGGCTGAATTTCATAGAGCTGTTTGCTAGCCTTATTTCTGTGGAATCTGAGCACAGATATTTCGGATCCCTTTGAAGACTATAGGGCCAAGGAAATATCCTCCGATCAGAATGAGAAAGAAGCTTTCTGAGAAACTTCTTTGTGATCTGTGAATTCATTTCACAGAGTTACAGCTTTCCACTCAAGAAGCCTTTCTCTAAGACTGTTCTCGTGGAATTTACTAAGAGATATTTGGAAGCCCTTGGAGGGCTATGGTGGAAAGGGAAATATCCTCAGATAAAAACTGGAAAGAAGCGTTCTGAGAAACTGCTTTGTGTTCTGAGAATTCATCTCACAGAGATACATCTTTCACCTCAGAAGCTGTTCGCTAAGGCTGTTCTTGTGAAATTTCAAAGGATATTTGGAAGCCCAGAGGCCTATGGTGGAAAAGAAAATATCCTCAGATGAAAACTGGAAAGAAGCTTTCTGAGAAACTGCTTTGTGATGTGTGACTTCCACTCACTGAGTTACAGCTGTATTTCATGGAACTGTTTGCTAGCATTATTTCTGTGGAATCTGAGCACAGATATTTCGGATCCCTTTGAAGACTATAGGGCCAAAGGAAATATCCTCCGATCAGAATGAGAAAAAGCTTTCTGAGAAACTTCTTTGTGATCTGTGAATTCATTTCACAGAGTTACAGCTTTCACTCAAGAAGCCTTTCTCTAAGACTGTTCTCGTGGAATTTACTAAGAGATATTTGGAAGCCCTTGGAGGGCTATGGTGGAAAGGGAAATATCCTCAGATAAAAACTGGAAAGAAGCGTTCTGAGAAACTGCTTTGTGTTCTGAGAATTCATCTCACAGAGATACATCTTTCACCTCCAGAAGCTGTTCGCTAAGGCTGTTCTTGTGAAATTTCCAAAGGGATATTTGGAAGCCCATAGAGGCCTATGGTGGAAAAGAAAATATCCTCAGATGAAAACTGGAAAGAAGCTTTCTGAGAAACTGCTTTGTGATGTGTGACTTCCACTCACTGAGTTACAGCTGTATTTCATGGAACTGTTTGCTAGCATTATTTCTGTGGAATCTGAGCACTGATATTTCTGATTCCTTTGAAGACTATAGGGCCAAAGGAAATATCCTACGATCAAAATGAGAAAGAAGTTTTCTGAGAAACTTCTTTGTGATCTGTGAATTCATCTCACAGAGTTACAGCTTTCACCTCAAGAAGCCTTTCTCTAAGACTGTTCTTGTGGAATTTGCAACATGATATTTAGAAGCCCATGGAGGGCTATGGTGAAAGGTGAAATATCCTCAGATAAAAACTGGAAAGAAGATATCTGAGAAATTGCTTTGTGATGTGTGACTTCCACTCACTGAGTTACAGCTGTATTTCATGGAGATGTTTGCTAGCCTTATTTCTGTGGAATCTGAGCACTGATATTTCTGATTCCTTTGAAGACTATAGGACCAAAGGAAATATCCTCCAATCAAAATGAGAAAGAAGCTTTCTGAGAAACTTTTTGTGATCTGTGAATTCATCTCACAGAGTTACAGCTTTCCCCTCCAGAAACCTTTTGCTAAGACTGTTCTTGACTAATTTGCAAGGTGATATTTGGAAGCCCATGGAGGGCTAAAGGGAAATATCCTCAGATAAAAACTGGAAATAAGCTTTCTGAGAAACTGCTTTGTGTTCTGTGAATTCATCTTAAGACTGTTCTTGTGGAAGAGGCCTACGGTGAAAAAGAAATACTCAGATGAAAACTGGAAAGAAGCATTCTGAGAAACTGCTTTCTGATGGGTGACTTCCACTCACCGTGTTACAGCTGTTTTCATGGAGATGTTTGCTAGCCTTATTTCTGTGGAATCTGAGCACTGATATTTCTGATTCCTTTGAAGACTATAGGACCAAAGGAAATATCCTCCAATCAAAATGAGAAAGAAGCTTTCTGAGAAACTTTTTGTGATCTGTGAATTCATCTCACAGAGTTACAGCTTTCCCCTCCAGAAACCTTTTGCTAAGACTGTTCTTGACTAATTTGCAAGGTGATATTTGGAAGCCCATGGAGGGCTAAAGGGAAATATCCTCAGATAAAAACTGGAAATAAGCTTTCTGAGAAACTGCTTTGTGTTCTGTGAATTCATCTCACAGAGTTAGAGCTTTCCCCTCCAGAAGCCGTACGCTAAGACTGTTCTTGTGGAATTTGCAAAGGGATATTTGGAAGCCTATAGAGGCCTACGGTGAAAAAGAAAATATACTCAGATGAAAACTGGGAAGAAGCATTCTGAGAAACTGCTTTCTGATGGGTGACTTCCACTCACCGTGTTACAGCTGTTTTTCGTGGAGCTGTTTGCTAGCCTTATTTCTGTAGAATCTGAGAACTGAGAGTTCGGATAACTTGGAAGACTATAGGGCCAAAGGATATATCCTCCTATGAAAATGAGAAAGAAGTTTTGGAGAAACTACTTTGTGATCTATGAATTCATCTCACAGATTTACAGCATTCCCCTCAAGAAACCTTTCGCTAAGACTGTTCTTGTGGAATTTGCAAAGTGATATTTGGAAGCCCAAGGAGGGCTATGGTGAAAAGGGAAGTATCCTCAGATAAAAACTGAAAAGAAGCGTTCTGAGAAACTGCTTTGTGTTCTGAGAATTCATCTCACAGAGATACATCTTTCACCTCCAGAAGCTGTTCGCTAAGGCTGTTCTTGTGAAATTTCCAAAGGGATATTTGGAAGCCCATAGAGGCCTATGGTGGAAAAGAAAATATCCTCAGATGAAAACTGGAAAGAAGCTTTCTGAGAAACTGCTTTGTGATGTGTGATTCCACTCACTGAGTTACAGCTGTATTTCATGAAGCTGTATGCTAGCCTTATTTCTGTGGAATTGGAGAACTGATATTTAGGATCCTTTTGAAGACTATAGGGCCAAAGGAAATATCCTCCGATAAAAATTAAAAACAAGCTTTCTGAGAAACTTCTTTGTGATCTGTTAATTCATCTCACAGAATTACAGCTTTCCCCTCAAGAAGCCTTTGGCTAAGACTGTTCTTGTGGAATTTGCAAAGTGATATTTAGAAGTCCATGGAGGGCTGTGTTGAAAAAGAAAATATCCTCAGATAAAAACTGGAAAGAAGCTTTCTGAGAAACTGCTTAGTGTTCTGTAAATTCCTCTCACAGATTTACAGCTTTCCCCTTAAGAAGCCGTTAGCTAAGACAGTTTTTGTGGAATTTGCAAAGTGATATTTGGAAGTCCATGGAGGGCGATGGTGAAAATGAAAATATCCTCAGATAAAAACTGGAATGCAGCTTTCTGAGAAACTGTTTTGTGTTCTGTGAATTCATCTCACAATGTTATGGCTTTCCTCTCAAGAAGTCGTTCGCTAAGACAGTTCTTGTGGAATTTGCAAAGTGATATTTGGAAGCCCATGGAGGGCTATGGTGAAAAAGAAGGTATCCTCAGACATAAACTGGAAAGAAGCTTTCTGCGAAACTGCTTTGTGTTCTGGTAACTCATCTCACAGAGTTATGCCTTTCCGCTCAAGAAGCCATTCGCTAAGACGGTTCTTGTGGAGTTTGGAAAGTGATATATGGTAAAAAAGAAAATATCCTCAGATAAAAACTGGAAAGAAGATTTCTGAGAAACTGCTTTGTGATGTGTGACTTCCACTCACTGAATTACAGCTGTATTTCGTGGATCTGTTTGCTAGCCTTATTTCTGTGGAATCTGAGAACTGATATTTCAGATCCCTTTTAAGACTATAGGGCCAAAGGGAATATCTTCCGATAAAAATGAGAAAGAAGTTTTCAGAGAAAGTTCTTTGTGATCTGTGAATTGTCTCACATAGTTGCAGCTTTTCTCTCAAGAAGATGATCATTAAGACTGTTCTTGTGGAATTTGCAAAGTGATATTTGGAAACCCATGGTGGGTTATAGTGAAAATCAAAATATCCTCAGATAAAAACTCTAAAGAAGCTTTCTGAGAAACTTCTTTGTGTTCTGTTAATTCATCTCACAGGATTACAGCTGTCCTCTCAAGAAGCAGTTCGCTAATACTGTTCTTTTGGAATTTGCAAAGTGATATTTGGAAGCCCATAGAGGGCTATGGTGAAAAAGAAGATATCCTCAGATAAAAACTAGAAAGAAGCTTTCTGAGAAACTGCATTGTGACATGTGAATGCAACTCACAGAGTTACTCATTTCTCTTCAGACATCAATTTGCGAGCACCGTGTTTGTGGATTCTGCAAAGTGATATTTGGAAGCTCATTGAAGGCTATGGTGAAAAAAGAAATATTCTCAGATTAAAACTGCAAAGAAGTGTTCTGAGAGGCTACACTGCGATGTGTTAATGCAACACACAGAGTTGCACATTTCCCTTCAGGCATCAGGTTGCTAACACTGTGTTCGTGGATTCTGAAAATTGATATTTGGGAGCTCTTTGAGGGCTACGGTGAAAAAGGAAATATCCTCAGATGAAAACTGGAAAGAAGCGTTCTGAGAAACTGCACTGCGATGTGTGAATGCACCTCACAGAGCTACACATTTGTCTTCTGGCATCAGTTTGCTAACACAGTTTTCTTGAAATCTGCCACAGGATACTTCTTAGCGCTATGCAGCTTACAGTGACAAAGGAGATCTCCTCAGATAAAAACGTGAAAGAAGCTTTCTGAGAAATTGCTTTCTGATATGTGACTGTCTCCCAGAGTTACACCACTATTTCGTGCAGCCGTTTGCTAGCCCTGTTTTTGTGGATTCTGAGAACTGATATTTCAGATGGGTTTGAAGAGTAGAAGGACAAAGGAAATATCCTCTGAGAAAACCGGAATGAAGCTTTCTGAGAAACCGCTTTGTGATGTGTGAATTCATTTCACAGTGTTACACCACTCTTTCATGGAGGAGTTTGCTAGCACTGATTTTGTGGAATCTCAGAAGTGATATCCTGGATATCGTTGAATCCCATGGTGAATCATGAAAGAACCTCAGACAAATCTGCAGAGAAGCCTTCTCAGAAACTTCTTTGGTGTGGGTGAATTCAGCTCACAGGGTTACATCATTGTTTTCATTGAGAAGCTTGCTAACAGTGTTTTCGCAGAATCTGCAATAAGACACACGGTGGCGCTCCGAGACCACAAATAACCTCAGCTCAAAAAGAAAGACGCTTTCTGAGAAACTGCTTTGTGATGTGTACATTCAACTCACTGAGTTACAGCTATATTTCGTGGATCCGTTTGCTAGCCCGGTTTTTGTGCAGTCTGAGAACTGATATTTCGGATCCCTTAGAGGAGTATAGAGCCAAAGGAAATATCCTCCGATAAAAATGAGAAAGAAACTTTCTGAGAATCTTCTTTGTCATCTGTGAATTCATCTCACAGAGTTACACCTCCCTCCTCATGAAGCGGTTCGCTGAGACTTTTCTCGTGGAATTGACAAAGTGATATATGGGAGCCCATGGAGGGCTATGGTGAAAAAGAAAATATCATCAGATTAAAACTGGAAAGAAGCGTTCTGAGAGTCTGCACTGCGATCTGTGAATGCAACTCACAGAGTTACACATTTCTCTTCAGTCATCAGTTTGATAACACTGCGTTCGTGGATTCTGCAAAGTGATATTTGGGAGCTCATTGACGGGTACGGTGAAAAAGGAAATAACCTCAAATTAAAACTGGAAAGAAGAGTTCTGAGAAACTGCACCGCAATGCGTGAATGTAACTCACAGAGTTACACATTTCTCTTCAGGTATCAGGTTGCTAACACTGTGTTCGTGGATCCTGCAAAGTGATAATTGGGAGCTCATTAAAAACTATGGTGAAAAAGGAAATATCCTCAGAATAAAACTGGAAAGAAGTGTTCTGAGAAACTGCACTGCGATGTGTGAATGCAACTCACAGAGTTACACATTTCTCTTCAGACATCAGTTTGCTAACACAGTTTTCTTATAATCTGCCACAGGATACTTCTTAGCGCTATGCAGCTTACAGTGACGAAGGAGATCTCCGCAGATAAAAACGTGAAAGAAGGTTTCTGGGAAATTTGTTTCTGGTATGTGACTTCCTCTCCAACAGTTACGCCACTGTTTCGTGAGGCCGTTTACTAGCCTTGTTTTTGTGGATTCTGAGAACTGATATTTCGGATGGGTTTGAAGGGTAGAAGGACAAAGGAAATATCCTCCGAAAAAAAACAGAATGAAGCTTTCTCAGAAACCGCTTTGTGATGTGTGAATTCACTTCACAGCGTTACAAAACTCTTTCATGGAGGGGTTTGCTAGCACTGATTTTATGGAATCTCAGAAGTGATATCCTGGATATCGTTGAATCCCATGGTGAATCATGAAAGAACCTCAGACAAGTCTGCATAGAAGCCTTCTCAGAAACTTCTTTGGCGTGGGTGAATTCAGCTCACAGGGTTACATCATTGTTTTCATTGAGAAGCTTGCTAAAAGTGTTTTCGCAGAATCTGCAATGAGACACACGGTGGCGCTCCGAGACCACAAATAACCTCAGCTCAAAAAAAGAAAGATGCTTTCTGAGAAACTGCTTTGTGATGTGTGCATTCAACTCACTGAGTTACAGCTGTATTTCGTGGATCCGTTGGCTAGCCCGCTTTTTGTGGAATCTGAGAACTGATATTTCGGATCCCTTTGAGGACTATAGGGCCAAAGGAAATATCCTCTGATAAAAATGAGAAAGAAGCTTTCTGAAAAACTTTTTGTCATCTGTGAATTCATCTCACAGAGTTACACCTCTCGCCTCATGAATCGGTTCGCTAAGACTGTTCTCGTGGAATTGGCAAAGTGATATTTGGGAGTCCATGGAGGGCTATGGTGAAAAAGGAAATATCCTCAGATAAAACCTGGAAAGAAGCCTTCTGAGAAACTGCATTGTGACATGTGAATGCAACTCACAGAGTTACACTTCCCTTTTCATTGATCCGTTTGCTAACACTGTTTTATTGAAATCTGCATTGGGATATTTCTTAGTGCAATGAAGCTGACAGTGACAAACGAAATATCCTCAAATAAAAGCTAGAAAGTAGCTTTATGAGAAACTTCTTTGTGATCTGTGAATTCATCTCACTGAGTTACACCTCTCTCCTCATGAAGCGGTTCGCTAAGACTTATCTCGTGGAATTGGCAAAGTGATATTTGGGAGTCCATGGTGGGCTATGGTCAAAAAGGAAATAGCCTCAGATTAAAACGGGGAAGAAGCGTTCTGAGTAACCGCACTGTGATGTGTTAATGCAAGTCACAGAGTTACACATTTCTCTTCAGGCATCAGTTTGCTAACACAGTTTTCTTGAAATCTTCAACAGGACACTTCTTAGCGCAGTGAAGCTTACGGTGACAAAGGAGATATCCTCAGATAAAAACTAGAAAGAAGCTTTCTTAGAAACTTCTTTGTGATGTGTGAATTCATCTCACAGAGTTACACTTACGTTTCGTAGAGCAGTCGATTAACACTGTCTTTGAGGAACCTGAGAAGGGCTACTTTGGACCTCATTGAGGCCTACATAGAGGAAATTTCCTCAATTAAAAACGTGAAAGAAGCTTTGTGAGGAACTGCTTTGCGATATGTGAATTCATCTCACAGAGTCACAACTTAGTCTTCATGAAGCAGTTTGCTAACACTGTTTTCGTGGAAACTGCAAAGTGATATTTGGGAGCTCCTTGAGGCCTATGGTGATAAAGGAAATATCCTCAGATAATAATGAGAAAGAAGCTTTCTCAGAAATTGCTTTCTGATGTGTGACTTCATCACACAGAGTTTCACCTTTCCGTTCTTGTAGCAGTTTGCTAACACTGTGTTCGTGGATTCTGCAACGTGATATTTGGGAGCTCATTGAGGGCTATGGTGAAAAAGGAAATATCCTCAGATTAAAACTGGAAAGAAGAGTTCTGAGAAACTGCATTGCGATGTGTGAGTGCAACTCACAGAGTTACACATTTCTCTGCAGGCATCAGTTTGCTAAGACAGTTTTCTTGAAATCTGCAACGGGATACTTCTTAGCGCAATGAAGCTTACAGTGACAAAGGAGATATCCTCAGATAAAAATTAGAAAGAAGCTTTCTTAGAAACTTCTTTGTGATGTGTGAATTCATCTCACAGAGTTACACTTACGTTTCGTGGAGCAGTCGATTAACACTGTTTTTGAGGAACCTGAGAAGGGCAACTTTGGATCGCATTGAGGTCTACGCTGATAAAGGAAATATCCTCCAATAAAAGCGTGAAAGAAGCTTTGTGCGAAACTTCTTTGTGATATGTGTATTCACCTCACAGGGTTACAACTTAGTCTTCATGAAGCACTTTGCTAACACTGTTTCCTTGGAATCTGCAAAGTGATATTTTTGAGCGCATGGAGGCCCACAGTGAAAACGGAAATATGTTCAGATAATAACTAGAAAGAAGCTTTCTCAGAAATGGCTTTCTGATGTGTGAACTCATCACACACATTTTCACCTTTCCCTTCTTGTAGCAGTTTGCCAACACTGTTCTCGTGGATTCTGGAAAGTGATATTTGGGAGCCCATGGAAGGCTGTGGTAAAAAAGGAAATCTCCTCAGATAAAAACTGGAAAGAAGCGTTCTGAGAAACTGCATTGCGATGTGTGAGTGCAACTCACAGAGTTACTCTTTTCTCTTCAGGCATCGGTTTGCTGACACAGTTTTCTTGAAATCTGCAATGGGATACTTCTTCGCGCAATGAAGCTTACGGTGACAAAGGAAATATCCTCAGATAAAAACTAGAAAGAAGCTTTCTTAGAAACCTCTTTGTGATGTGTGAATTCATCTCACAGAGTTACACTTACGTTTCTGGAGCAGTCGATTGACACTGTCTTTGAGGAACCTGAGAAGGGCGACTTAGGATCGCATTGAGGCCTACACTGATAAAGGAAATATCCTCCATTAAAAGCGTGAAAGAAGCTTTGTGAGAAACTTCTTTGGATATGTGCATTCACCTCACAGGGTTACAACTTAGTCTTCATGAAGCAGTTTGCTAACACTGTTCGTGGAAACTGCAAAGTGATATTTGGGAGCGCATTGAGGCCTATGGTGAAAACGGAAATATCCTCAGAGAATAACTAGAAAGAAGCTTTCTCAGAAATGGCTTTCTGATGTGTGAATTCATCACTCAGAGATTCACCTTTCCCTTCTTGTGGCAGTTTGCTAACACTGGTTTCGTGGATTCTGAGAAGTGATATTTGGGAGCTCATGGAGGGCTATCGTGAAAAAGGAAATCTCCTCAGATAAAAACTGGAAAGAAGCATTCTGAGAAACTGCATTGGGCTGTGTGAATGCACCTCAGAGAGTTATGCTTTTCTCTTTAGTGTTCAGTTTGCTGACACAGTTTTCTTGAAATCTGCAATGGGATACTTCTTAGCACTATGCAGCTTATGGTGATAAAGGAAATATCCTCAGATAAAAACCTGAAGAAAACTTTCTGAGAAATTGCTTTCTGATATGCGACTTTATCTCACAGAGTTACACTACTATTTCGTTCAGTCGTTTGCTAGCACTGTTCGTGTGGGTTCTGAGAACTGATATTTCGGATGAGTTGGAAGAGTATAAGGACATAGGAAATATCCTCCGAGAAAAACCGGAATGAACCTTTCTGAGAAACTGCTTTGTGAGATGTGAATTGATTTCATGGTGTTACCCACTCTTTCATGGAGGAGTTTGCTAGCACGGGTTTTGTGGAATCTCAGAAGGGATACCTTGGCTATCGTTGAATCCCACAGTGAATAATGAAATATCCTCAGACAAATCTGCAGAGAAGCCTTCTCAGAAACTTATTTGTTGTGGGTGAATTCAGCTCACAGAATTACATCATTGTTTTTATTGAGAAGCTTGCTAACAGTGTTTTCACCGAATCTGCCATAAGACACACAGTGGTGCCACGAGACACACGGTGGCATCTTTCAGCTCACAAAAGCAAGAAGCTTTCTGAGTAACTGCTTTGTGATGTGTGACTTCAACTCACTGAGTTACTCCTGTATTTCGTGGAGCCATAGGCTAGCCCAGTTTTTGTGGAATCTGAGAACCGATATTTCGGATCCCTTGGAAGACTACAGGGCCAAAGGAAATATCCTCGGATAAAAATGAGAAAGAATCTTTCGGAGAAACTTCTTTGTGATCTGTGAATTCATCTCACAGAGTTACCCCTTTTTCCTCATGAAGCCGTTCACTAAGACTCTTCTCGTGGAATTTGCAAGGTGATATCTGGGAGCCCGTGAAGGGCTATGATGAGAAAGGAAATCTCCTCAGATAAAAACTGGAAAGAAGTGTTCTGAGAAACTGCCTTGTGACATGTGAATGCAACTCACTGAGTTACACATTCCTTTTCATTGATCCGTTTGCTAACACTGTTGTCTTGAAATCTGCATTGGAATATTTCTTAGAGCAATGAAGCTTACGGTGTAAACGGAAATATATTCAAAGAATAACTAGAAAGAAGGTTTCTCAGAAATTGCTTTGTGATATGTGAATTCATCACATAGAGATTCACCTTTCCCTTGTTGTGGCAGTTTGCTAACACTGTTTTCGTGAATTCTGGAAACTGATATTTGGGAGCTCATTGTGGGCTACGGTGAAAAAGGAAATCTCCTCAGATAAAAACTGTAAAGCAGCGTTCTGAGAAACTGCATTGTGCATGTGAAGGCAACTCACAGAGTTACGCTTTTCTTTTCAGTGTTCAGTTTGCTGACACAGTTTTCTTGAAATCTGCAATGGGATACTTCTTAGCGCTATGCAGCCTACAGTGACAAAGGAAATATCCTCAGAAAAAAACCTGAAAGAAGCTTTCTGAAAAATTACTTTCTGATATGTGACTTCATCTCACAGAGTTACACCAGCATTTCGTGCAGTCGTTTGCTAGCACTGTTCGTGTGGATTCTGAGAACTGATATTTCGGATTAGTTGTAAGAGTATAAGGACAAAGGAAATATCCTCTGAGAAAAAGCGGAATGAAGCTTTCTGAGAAACTGCTTTGTGATGTGTAAATTCATTTCACAGTGTTACCCCACTCTTTCATGGAGTAGTTTGCTAACACTGATTTTGTGGAATCTCAGAGGGGATACCTTGGCTATCGTTAATCCCACGGTGAAGAATGAAATATCTTCAGACAAATCTGCAGAGAAGCCTTCTCAGAAACTTCTTCGTTGTGGGTGAATTCAGCTCACAGAGTTACATCAATGTTTTCATTGAGAATCTTGCTAACGGTGTTTTCGCAGAATCTGCCATAAGACACACGGTGGTGCTCCGAGACCACAAATAACCTCAGCTCACAAAAGAAAGAAGCTTTCTGAGTAACTGCTTTGTGATGTGTGACTTCAACTCACTGAGTTACTCCTGTATTTCGTGGAGCCATAGGCTAGCCCAGTTTTGTGGAATCTGAGAACCGATATTTCGGATCCCTTGAAGACTACAGGGCCAAAGGAAATATCCTCGGATAAAAATGAGAAAGAATCTTTCGGAGAAACTTCTTTGTGATCTGTGAATTCATCTCACAGAGTTACCTTTTCCTCATGAAGCCGTTCAAGACTCTTCTCGTGGAATTTGCAAAGTGATATTTGGGAGCCGTGAAGGGCTATGATGAGAAAGGAAATATCCTCAGATAAAAACTGGAAAGAAGTGTTCTGAGAAACTGCTTGTGACATATGAATGCAACTCACAGAGTTACACTCCTTTTCATTGATCCGTTTGCTAACACTGTTGTCTTGAAATCTGCATTAGGATATTTCTTAGTGCAATGAAGCTTACGGTAACAAAGGAAATATACTCAAATAAAAACTAAGTAACTTTCTGAAAAACTTCTTTGTGATATGTGAATTCATCTCACGAGTTACAACTTTGTCTTCACGAAGCAGTTTGCTAACACGGTTTTTGTGGAATCTGCAAAGTGAGATTTGGGAGCGCGTTGAGGCCCATGGTGAAAACGGAAATATGCTCAGATAATAACTAGAGAAGCTTTCTCAGAAATTGCTTTCTGATGCATGAACTCTTCACACACAGAGTTTCACCTTTCCTTCTTGTAGCAGTTTGTTAAACAGTTCTCTGTGGATTCTGGAAAGTGATATTTGGGAGCTCATTGAGGGCTACGGTGAAAAAGGAAATATCCTCAGATAAAAACTGGAAAGAAGCGTTCTGAGAAACTGCATTGTGTGTGTGAAGGCAACTCACAGAGTTACGCTTTTCTTTTCAGTGTTCAGTTTGCTAACACAGTTTTCTTGAAATCTGCAAAATGGGATACTTCTTAGCACTATGAGCTTATGGTGATAAAGGAAATATCCTCAGATAAAAACTGAAAGAAGCTTTCTGAGAAATTGCTTTGTGATGTGTGAATTCATCTCAGAGTTACACTACTATTTCATGAAAGTTTGCTAGCACTGTTTTGTGGAATCTGAGAACTGATATTTGGATGAGTTGAAGAGTATAAGGACATAGGAAATATCCTCAGAGAAAAACCGTGAAGAAGCTTTCTGAGAAACTGCTTTGTGATATGTGAATTCATCTCACAGAGTTACACTCTTTCATGGAGAGTTTGCTAACACTGTTTGTGGAATCTGCAAGGTGATATTTGGGAGCGCATTGAGGCCTATGGTGAAAAAGGAAATATCCTCAGATAATAACTAGAAAGAAGCTTTCTGAGAAATTGCTTTCTGATATGTGACTTCATCTCACAGAGTTACACCTTTTTGTGCAGTCGTTTGCTAACACTGTTCTGTGGAATCTGAGAACTGATATTTGGGATGGTTTGAAGAGTATGGTGACAAAGGAAATATCCTCAGAAAAACTGGAAGAACCTTTCTGAGAAACTGCTTTCTGAGGTGTGAAATGATTTCACAGTGTTACCACATTCTTTCATGGAGGAGTTTGCTAACACTGGTTTTGTGGAATCTGCAGAAGTGATATTTGGCTATCATTGAATAGGGTGAATAAAAAGAAATAGCCTCAGACAAACTGCAGAGAAGCCTTGTCAGAAACTTATTTGTTGTGGGTGAATTCAGCTCACAGAATTACATCATTTTTCATTGAGAAGTTTGCTAACAGTGTTTTGAATCTGCATAAGACATATGGTGCCACGAGACCTACGGTGAAAAGCATATCCTCAGATAAAAAGCAAAAAGCTTTCTGAGAAACTGCTTTGTGATGTGTGAATTCAACTCACTGAGTTACTCCTGTATTTCATGAGCCAGTTTGCTAACACAGTTTTTTGTGGAATCTGAGAACCGATATTTGGATGAAGACTATGGTGGCAAAGGAAATATCCTCAGATAAAATGAGAAAGAATCTTTCGAGAAACTTCTTTGTGATCTGTGAATTCATCTCACAGAGTTACACCTTTTCCTCATGAAGCAGTTTACTAAGACTGTTTTGTGGAATTTGCAAGGGATATTTTGGAGCCGTGAGGCTATATGATAAAGGAAATATCCTCAGATAAAACTGGAAAGAAGTGTTCTGAGAAACTGCTTGTGACATGTGAATTCAACTCACTGAGTTACATTTTTTCATTGATCCAGTTTGCTAACACTGTTTCTTGAAATCTGCATTAGGATATTTCTTAGTGCAATGAAGCTTACGGTAACAAAGGAAATATACTCAAATAAAAACTAGAAAGTAACTTTCTGAAAAACTTCTTTGTGATATGTGAATTCATCTCACCGAGTTACAACTTTGTCTTCACGAAGCAGTTTGCTAACACGGTTTTTGTGGAATCTGCAAAGTGAGATTTGGGAGCGCGTTGAGGCCCATGGTGAAAACGGAAATATGCTCAGATAATAACTAGAAAGAAGCTTTCTCAGAAATTGCTTTCTGATGCATGAACTCTTCACACAGAGTTTCACCTTTCCCTTCTTGTAGCAGTTTGTTAAACAGTTCTCGTGGATTCTGGAAAGTGATATTTGGGAGCCCATGGAGGGCTATGGTGAAAAAGGAAATCTCCTCAGATAAAAACTGAAAGGAACCGTTCTGAGAAACTGCATTGCGATGTGTGAGTGCAACTCACAGAGTTACACATTTCTCTTCAGTGATCAGTGGGCTGACACAGTTTTCTTGAAATCTGCAATGGGATACTTCTTCGTGCAATGAAGCTTACGGTGACAAAGGAAATATCCTCAGATAAAAACTAGAAAGAAGCTTTCTTAGAAACTTCTTTGTGATATGTGAACTCATCTCACAGAGTTACACTTACGTTTCATGGAGCAGTCGATTAACACTGTCTTTGAGGAACCTGAGAAGGGCGACTTAGGATCGCATTGAGGCCTATGCTGATAAAGATAATATCCTCCATTAAAAGCGTGAAAGAAGCTTTGTGAGGAACTGCTTTGTGATATGTGCATTCACCTCACAGGTTTGCAACTTAGCCTTCATGAAGGAGTTTGCTAACACTGTTTCTGTGGAATCTGCAAGGTGATATTTGGGAGCGCATTGAGGCCTATGGTGAAAACGGAAATATCCTCAGAGAATAACTAGAAAGAAGCTTTCTCAGAAATTGCTTTCTGATATGTGACTTCATCTCACAGAGTTACACCAGTATTTTGTGCAGTCGTTTGCTAGCACTGTTCGTGTGGATTCTGAGAACTGATATTTCGGATGGTTTGGAAGAGTATAAGGACAAAGGAAATATCCTCCGAGAAAAACTGGAATGAACCTTTCTGAGAAACTGCTTTCTGAGGTGTGAAATGATTTCACGGTGTTACCACATTCTTTCATGGAGGAGTTTGCTAGCACTGGTTTTGTGGAATCTCAGAAGGGATACCTTGGCTATCATTGAATCCCACGGTGAATAATGAAATATCCTCAGACAAATCTGCAGAGAAGCCTTCTCAGAAACTTCTTCGTTGTGGGTGAATTCAGCTCACAGAGTTACATCAATGTTTTCATTGAGAATCTTGCTAACGGTGTTTTCGCAGAATCTGCCATAAGACACACGGTGGTGCTCCGAGACCACAAATAACCTCAGCTCACAAAAGAAAGAAGCTTTCTGAGTAACTGCTTTGTGATGTGTGACTTCAATTCACTGAGTTACACCTGTAGTTCGTGGAGCCGTTGGCTAGCCCTGTTTTTGTGGAATCTGAAAACCGATATTTCAGATCCCTTGGAAGACTACAGGGCCAAAGGAAATATCCTCAGATAAAATGAGAAAGAAGCTTTCGGAGAAACTTCTTTGTGATCTGTGAATTCATCTCACAGAGTTACCCCTTTCTCCTCATGAAGCCATTCGCTAAGACTGTTCTCGTGGAATTTGCAAGGTGATATTTGGGAGCCCGTGGAGAGCTATGGTGAGAAAGGAAATATCCTCAGATAAAAACTGGAAAGAAGCTTTCTGAGAAACTGCCTTGTGACATATGAATGCAACTCACAGAGTTACACTTTCCTTTTCATTGATCCGTTTGCTAACACTGTTGTCTTGAAATCTGCATTAGGATATTTCTTAGTGCAATGAAGCTTACGGTAACAAAGGAAATATCTCAGATAAAACTAAGTAAGCTTTCTGAGAAACTTCTTTGTGATATGTGAATTCATCTCACGAGTTACAACTTTGTCTTCACGAAGCAGTTTGCTAACACGGTTTTGTGGAATCTGCAAAGTGATATTTGGAGCCTTGAGGCCCATGGTGAAAAGAAAATATCCTCAGATAATAACTAGAAAGAAGCTTTCTGAGAAATTGCTTTCTGATGTGAACTCATTCACACAGGTTTCACCTTTCTTCTTGAGCAGTTTGTTAAACAGTCTCGTGGATTCTGGAAAGTGATATTTGGGAGCATGAGGCTATGGTGAAAAATATCCTCAGATAAAACTAGAAAGGAACCGTTCTGAGAAACTGCATTGTGATGTGTAAATGCAACTCACAGGCTTACACTTTTCTCTTCATTGATCAGTTTGCTAAAACAGTTTTCTTGAAATCTGTAATGGGATACTTCTTAGCACAAAGAAGATAACGGTGACAAAGGAAATATCCTCAGAGAAAAACTAGAAAGAAGCGTTCTGAGAAACTGATCTGTGATGTGTGAATTCAATTCACTGAGTTACACCCGTATTCCGTGGAGCCGTTTGCTATCCCTGTTTTTCTGGAATCTGGGAACTAATGTTTTGGATCGCTTTGAAGACTATAAGGACAAAGGAAATATTCTCAGGTAAAAACTAAAAAGGAGCTTTTTGAGAAACTTCGTTGTGATGTGTGAATTCATCTCAGAGAGTTACATCTTTCCGTTTACGAAGCCATTTCCTAACACTGTTCTCTTGGAGTCTGCAAAGTGATATATGGAAGCGCATTGAGAGCTATGGTGAAAAAGAAAATATCCACAGATACAAACAGGAAAGAAGCATTCTGAGAAACTACATTGTGATGTTTGAATGCAACTCACAGAGTTACACTTTTCTCTTCATTGATCAGTTTGCTAAAACAGTTTTCTTGAAATCTGAAGTTGGATACTTCCAGTGCAATGAAGCTTACGTTGACAAAGGAAATATCCTCAGATAAAAACTAAAAAGAAGCTTTCTGAGAAACTGCTTTGTGATGTGTAAATTCAACTCACTGAGTTACACTTGCATTTTGTGGAGCCATTTGCTAGCCGTGTTTTTCTGGAATCTGGGAACTGATATTTCGGATCGATTTGAAGACTATAAGAACAAAGGAATTATCCTCAGATAAAAACAAAAAGGGAGCTGTCTGATAAACTGCTTTGCAATGTGTTAATTCATCTCACAGAGTTACACTTTCTTTTCATGGAGCAGTCTATTATCACTGTCTTTGGGGAAGCTGAGAAGGCATACTTTGGATAGCATTGAGGCCTATGCTGATAAAGAAATATCCTCAATTAAAAACATGAAAGAAGCTTTCTGAGAAACTCTTTGTGATATGTGAATTCACCTCACAGGTTACAACTTAGCCTTCATGAAGAGTTTGCTAACACTGTTTTATGGAATCTGCAAAGTGATATTTGGGAGCGCATTGAGGCCTATGGTGAAAAGGAAATATCCTCAGATAATAACTAGAAAGAAGCTTTCTGAGAAATTGCTTTCTGATATGTGACTTCATCTCACAGAGTTACACCTTTTTGTGCAGTCGTTTGCTAACACTGTTCTGTGGAATCTGAGAACTGATATTTGGGATGGTTTGAAGAGTATGGTGACAAAGGAAATATCCTCAGAAAAACTGGAAGAACCTTTCTGAGAAACTGCTTTCTGAGGTGTGAAATGATTTCACAGTGTTACCACATTCTTTCATGGAGGAGTTTGCTAGCACTGGTTTTGTGGAATCTCAGAGGGATACCTTGGCTATCATTGAATCCCACGGTGAATAATGAAATAGCCTCAGACAAATCTGCAGAGAAGCCTTGTCAGAAACTTATTTGTGTGAATTCAGCTCACAGAGTTACACCATTGTTTTCATGAGAAACTTGCTAACAGTTTTTTGAAATCTGCAATGATAGACACATGGTGGGTGAGACCAAGGAAATATCCTCAGATAAAAAGAAAGAAGCTTTCTCAGAAATTGCTTTCTGATATGTGACTTCATCTCACAGAGTTACACCAGTATTTTGTGCAGTCGTTTGCTAGCACTGTTCGTGTGGATTCTGAGAACTGATATTTCGGATGGTTTGGAAGAGTATAAGGACAAAGGAAATATCCTCCGAGAAAAACTGGAATGAACCTTTCTGAGAAACTGCTTTCTGAGGTGTGAAATGATTTCACGGTGTTACCACATTCTTTCATGGAGGAGTTTGCTAGCACTGGTTTTGTGGAATCTCAGAAGGGATACCTTGGCTATCATTGAATCCCACGGTGAATAATGAAATAGCCTCAGACAAATCTGCAGAGAAGCCTTGTCAGAAACTTATTTGTTGCGGGTGAATTCAGCTCACAGAGTTACACCATTGTTTTCAATGAGAAACTTGCTAACAGTATTTTCGCAGAATCTGCAATGAGACACATGGTGGCGCCTTGAGACCACAAATATCCTCAGCTCAAAAAAGAATCAAGCTTTCTGAGCAACTGCTTTGTGATGTGTGAATTCAACTCACTTAGTTACACCTGTATTTTCTGGTTCCATGTGCTAGCCCTGATTTTGCGGAATCGGAGAACTGATATTTGGGATCGCATTGAAGACTATACGGTCAAAGGAAATCTCCTCAGATTAAAAAAAAAGAAGCTTTCTAAGAAACTGTTTTGTGATGTGTGAATTCATCTCACAGAGTTACACTTTCCTTTCATGAAGCAGTCTATTACCACTGTCTTTTGGGAACCTGAGAAGGCATACTTTGTATGGCATGAGGCCTGCACTGATAAAGGAAATAGCCTCAATTAAAAAACGTGAAAGAAGTTTTCTGAGAAACTTCTTTGTGATTTGTGAATTCATCTCACAGAGTTACAACTTAGTCTTCATGAAACAGTTTGCTAACACTGTTTTCGTGGAATCTCTTCAGTGATATTTTGGAGCGCGTTCTTTCCTTTGGTGAAAAAGGAAGTATCCTTAGATAATAACCAGCAAGAAGCTTTCTGAGAACTAGCTTTCTGATGTCTGAATTCATCACACAGAGATTCACCTTTCCCTTCTTGAAGCAGTTTGTTAACATTGTTTCTGTGGAACCTGCCAAGTGATATTTGGGAGGGCTTTGAGGGCTCCGGTGAAAAAGCAAATATCCACTGATAAAAACAGGAAAGATGCGTTCTGAGAAACTGCATTGTGATGTGTAAATGCAACTCACAGGCTTACACTTTTCTCTTCATTGATCAGTTTGCTAAAACAGTTTTCTTGAAATCTGTAATGGGATACTTCTTAGCACAAAGAAGATAACGGTGACAAAGGAAATATCCTCAGAGAAAAACTAGAAAGAAGCGTTCTGAGAAACTGATCTGTGATGTGTGAATTCAATTCACTGAGTTACACCCGTATTCGTGGAGCCGTTTGCTATCCCT